>WSXT02092011.1:0-11693 GCA_011762715.2 Neuroterus valhalla
GTTTCTTCTTTATTTTCTTTCAGTTGTTTACCCTAGCCCTCCTCCTTCCTCAATCCTTGTCCAACGAAGGAATCCCTACTCAGACATGTAACGAAGGTTTCCTCCTGCTCAATCAGATAACGAAGGTTCCCCCTCAATCAAACATGTAACAAAGGTTCCCCGAGCAAACATAGAACGAAGGTTCCCCCGCTCAAACATGTAACCAAGGTTCCTTCTCTTTTATATATTTACTCATTTACAGCTCTTCAACGGCATTTCGAATCTCAAGAGGACCCTCACGTGGAACACAATACCGTGGATGGTGTCCCTCAACATAAAGGAAGCACCTGTTTACCATAGGACGCCCACGCGGAACTCAATCCCGTGGACGACGTCCCTGGTTTCTCGCTTTCTGCCGGGTCACACGCGGACACCCATGCGGATATCCATCCCGTGGCTGGGGTCCCAGTGACTCCGACATCCTCCAAGAACACGTCGCCAAGCAAAAAGGATCAGGTAGACCCTTCCCTCCAAAGGGGAGTGCGTCTCCTATCCCACACATCCACCATTGGTCCCCATCAGGACCAAACATCGGCCCTTCTCAGGGCCACCAAATGCATTCACGTATGAAGGGATTTATTATTTGTGTGTCCTCTTAATTTAACCCTATTGGACCCGAAAATCCTTTCCTAAATCCTTTACACCCCGACAAAATTGGCAGTCCTAGGCCCCCTTGCATCTGCGGCTTGCTTTGGGGTAGCAGAGCTTGAGGGTAACCACGCCAAGCGACCGTGGTCCCTAAGCTCTCCTATTTCAGGTGAAAGAAGAAAGAAGTGATCTCCATACGATCAACTTTTCTGCTGACTACAAGCACAATCACGTAAGTAGATTAGATCATGTGATCACCATTGGCCATTGGTTAGCATGAAATCAAAGTTTCAGAAGCATTAAAAAAATGTCTGGATCTCCTATGTATTTTCGTATGCTTCATCAACAATGTAGTGACTCGCTGGTACTTTTTGGGGTAAATGTTTTTTTGCGGAGTTTATCATTCATCTGCTGATGCTGGCGTCCGTCGGAGTCATGTTTGTATTCGATTTTCAGCTGCGCTTTCGCGGTGTTCTGAGTTTCGAGTTTTCATGGATCAATCGCCAGGAGAAGGGGGGCTGGCGTTCGCGGATCCTCGCACCCAGAGCTGGTGATCGCTCCTCTCCTGCAGTCAGTTTATTCTCGTTCCTTCTGAGTAGCTGTTCTTGGACTGCCCCTGCAGGCAGACGGATCATCGACTAGTTGATCATCATTGGGGGGTGGGAGGGCATATACTCCAGGTTATATACATCTGTTCAGGTTGTTTGGTATTCCCGATTGGATCGCCATCTGGTGCTATGATCGTGGTTTCCGGAGGTTGCATCTGTGCTAGTTTCCTAAACTACTACCAATATTTTTGATACAATTTGGTTGCCTCGGCATTTGAGCTCCTGGACATTTGTGTAGACGGTTGTATTCTCTTTTGACTGATCGTGGACTGGAGTAGCACCCCTCCTTCGTTGACCCTAGCCATGCTGGTCCGTCGTTATTCCTTCAACATGAATTGGATGTTCTCTGAGGGTAATGTGTCGCCGGTCATTATAGTAAGAACTAAGAATAAACCCTTTTTCATGTCATAGGCCATAAACTACATAATGAGTATTACTGTTTTTGAATCATATTATTTGATTTGTTATTGTTTGTTGTTACGAATATCTATCAATAATTATTGGAAATTTTTTTTCCTGACAGCAATACACTGGGTGAAGATTTCATCAACTTACGATTGACTCTTGTCCTGAATTAACAACATGGCAAAGTGCATAATTTTTTCTTCCTTCCCCAAAATATCTACTCCAACCCATTTTGTGAATTCTGAACCCTACTACTCAAAAATTATGACAAAAAAATTTTAAGCCTTCACATTGCTCGTGTAAGATTAATGTGACTCTGTTATTCTCGCCATATTAATCGTGTGACTTCGTGACGTCATGAATTCAGTTCTAAATTAATATCGGTTGCATAAGACTGAACATTTTTATTCAATAACTTGGATAAGGATAATTTCTCACCATCATTTTATTTGATAGTTAATTTTTCCCCTTATTTTATTTATTTTTTTACTTTTTATTTATGTGATTCAAGGGATGGAGGTTCGTAACATGCATTGCTATTTTTCTTTGGTTCTGTGCATGCAGACATTTTGGATTTGCCCCACCTTACCTGAAAAATCTAGTTAGGCGATTTTGAGCGATTTGAGTTAACAACTTCAAGTGACTTGCTGCAAGCTCTATCTGACAACCCTGGACACAGTGATTCGTCCAAAGTAGCTCGCAGAAGGAACACGTTTTCTTGTTTCGTGCGACGTGCGTCAATCAACGCCTCGATCTTTTTTTCTTCAACGAGAACTCTTCCATAAACAATATTTTGTTTTTGTGAATACGGTGCAGTTATTCTCACTCAAGATGAGCAGCTTAGGGGTACTCCCTAACTTGGCCTATTACTCTTTAATACGTGGTAATGAATACCCTAGAGAATTCATTTTTGTGATGCCATCTATGATCTATAAGTGATTTCTCTAAGTAAAAGCAAAATTAAACCTTAAGCTTTGCAGCACCATTCATCTAACGTCCTTCGATAAAGATTGCAACTCTTGCGTGATTGAGAAATGCATTATCACAGAACCCCACATTTTGCCAGGATCTGTCAAACTTCTATTCGAAGATGGTTCGGTCTATGTTCTTGGTCAGAATACAGCTCTCTTACAGCCAAAAAAAAACTCGTTTCACAGAAATAACACCGAATTATCATGGCGAAGTATTTGAGGGTAACACGAGTGTGTAGGCTTCTTTTGCAAGAGGCTGATAAATAATATCCTAATATCTGGAAAAGTCGCAAAGGTGAAGCTCTTTCATACATATTTTGTAAATGCTTTCAAAGCTATGGATATATGAGTGTAGTGCTGTTTTTGCACAAAAAAAGTTGGGCCAGAATTAGGTGCATGCCCTGAAGAGTTGAAAACAATTTCACTAGCAACGGAAGTGTCTCAAAACATAAATCTTCATATTCTCTTGAGACATATCTAATAGTGTCTGCAATACCTCGATGGCAGTTGATTTGGTTTTTGGTCCGAGCATGCGGAAGAATCAATCCACCGAAATTTTCGCAGGTTTTGAGATCACTATAAGATTAATATGATCGATGATCCAGCGCATACAGCAAGAATAAAGAAGGCTGTGATAGAATTTTAATCTTCTCATATCTCATGTCCTCAGGTTGCAAACAGAGGGTCCTCTTGCTGAAGGTTTCTGCTGAATACGGTTACGACAGCTAATAAGCATTCGCGGACCATTGTCCTCCGATGGTCCCGGAGGGGAACCCCCAAACTAGGGTCTGAACAATCGTGCTGAATGCTGCATGGCAACAGGCTGTGGTGTCATGAACGGTGTCTCTAGGATACCACGTTACCTCCTGGAGTATACGTTTCTAGAGTAGACGTTACCTCCGCATACTGGGTTCTGCGAGGCTAGATAATCCCTACCCTAGCTACTCGTGGGAACAAGTAGGAAACTCAAATCTAGTTGTTAACGCGTTTCAAAACGATCGAACGCGCAGAGCACCCGACAATGGCCAGAACTGTGCAATAACCTCATAAAATCTGATAAGGAATGCCTACCGATCACTGCTGAGGAGGTAGAGAAAGCATTAAGGGGTACGAAGAACTTTTTCACTGCCGGTCTGCATTGTATTATGAACTTTTGAGGGAAGAGTTTCACTTGTACCCACCAACATCTGGCACGCATCTTTACCTCATATTTAAAGTCGAAGATCCCTATTCCACAGTCGCTGATATTAGGACAAACTGTATTCCTGCCCGAAAGAGGCAACTTGTCCGATCCAAGAAACTACAGGACAACAATTCGGCTAAACACGTTGTATAACATCTTAGCATCATTATAAATGGCATGGTTTTATGGAAACTTGAAAATGTATGGAATGAGATTTACGAACAACGAGGATCGAAAAGAGGCGAAGTAAGCTGTCGGAAAAACCTGTTTGATCGACAAAAGTGTCTGCAAAGACGCTGCAAACTACAAACGCAATATGTCAATTGCTTGGATTGATTATCAGAAAGCTTTTGATTAAACTTCCCATAAACTTATCATCTATTTGTAGAAAAGCTGGAAGATTCAATCACATATAGTGGGATGCATAAAGAGATCAATGCCCCTTTGGAAAACCAGATTAAGTGTAAAATCTGTAAAACATCGTCTGACAACTAAAAGCGTAACTTCACAGAGAGGTGTCTTCCAGAATGATACAATAAGCTCTCTCCCCTTCTACATTACACTATTGCCAATGAATCTCGCACTTCGCGATTCTCATGGGTACCTCTGTGGCAAAACTAATGTTCTTGAGCAGAAGTCTTGAAGATCCATGCTTCTGGAAAAAACATCTCCGGGATGCCCTGAGTATCGTCGAAGGGTTCGCACGATAAATCGGTATGGACTTTCGATTGAATAAGTGTGCCAAAATTAGTGATCCGGTGCAAACGTGACTGGAGAGTATATTCGAAGTTGCCCTATGATCGGTAAGACGTACGAAATAAATCGTCGTTTCGTTTTTGTGATGCGCCTCTTTCGCAAAGGCTATCATGGCATACGTAATTTTCGTGGATTCATAGATTTTGGACTGTCGATTTCAAGAACTGCAGATTAGAATATACTAGACAATATTTTGATCGCTGCTGATATAGTTGCTAAGTGTGTCCTCCGGAAGGTCGTCCAAGAAGAGCAGAAACAGAAAAAGTTTGCCGGTAATGTGAGGAATCACCTGTCTGTGTCGGGTGATGGTTCTTGGGCAAAACGTGGCTTTACTTCACTGATCGGTATTGTATCGTACATTCAGCGAAAAAATATTTTGTTCGTCATATTGAATCCGACATTTTGAAAGTTCCAATTCTAAGGTTCGATTCGTCCTCAGCGACCCTGAAACCCCCAAGTAGCAAATTTGTAGCAAATCGGATCAATTTTCATATATTTCGTGCGCCATATTGGATCCGCCATTTTGAATTTTGCAGTTTTTACGTCGGATTCATTTTCAGCGTCCCCGAAAACCAGAGATTACCGAGTTTCACTTTTCTAGTCCACATAAACTGTCTATAATTATATTTATTCTGTGTATCATGTATGATACGCTGTGCTTCGAAGGGTTGAACTTCAAACACGTTTTCCTCGAAACAGTGCTTTTCGAACTGCCGGTCACGATTCCGGCCGATTTACTGGTCCGGTTTGTCTCAAACTTGGAGGATATTTTGATAAGACGTATCGCTATCGTATGACCCTCGATCATAATAACTTTTCGAAACAATTTACATTACAAAAAACGGTCAAAAACACAAAATCTTCCATCATTAATTTATTTTTCAATATTTCTCAATAATTGAGGTTAATCCGAGACCCACCCATGTGTTTTCTAAGAATCTTTCTGTATTTTGTGTTTCAAATGAGTCAAAGTGGAGTTATCGTGGCCGCCGAATGAAAATCGATTTTTTTGGGCGGGCTTATCTCCGCGGGAAGTCATAAAATTTTTTTTTAATTCTTTTTACATTGAAAAGTATGTACTATTATATGCTGGGGAACCCAATTTTATGTGATGAAGTCTACTGCCGAAAAAGAATTGTTGGAAAAAGAATCATTATTTGTGAACTAGCTCCTTTTAATACAAAAAAAGGAAAGAAATTTGGTTTTCCAAATCCTACGCTGGAAGCTTTCTCCTAGTCTAATTTTTTCCGAACAAGACTCAAGTTAGAGATATTTGCTGATATAGAATAAAGTTTGCTGTATTTTAATATTTTTTTTCTAGTACCAGTGATTCAATAAGTAAAAAGGCAAGAGAAGTAATGAAGTTTGGTTTTTGGGCCCCTATGCATTTCTTATAATTTTGATTTCCGGATGTAAGTAGTATGAAAATCTGCAATAAGAATATAAAATTGAATATACTACAAAACTTGCCGACCTTCTGGCTTGATTCTTGATTACTCATGCCGGAAAAAACCCAAGTTATATGAAAATTGCACAATACAAATCATAAGAAAGTCATTCTCATAAATGTTTTCAATCATTTGATTGCCATTCTTATCGTTTCCACGCAAAATCTTTGTCATATTTACAGAATACGAATAATTACACTTCCAAGGTTTTAAGAGCCTTGGAGCATGGGTTGTTTTTTGTTCAATTTCTGAATAATTACACATGTATTTTCAAACGGAATGGAATAAAACAGGATTTCGAGACGAAAACTACTTTCCTGGCCACCCTTGTTAAGAGGGTGATTTGGGAGGGTTAGAATGATTTGGGAAGTGGCAGCATCTATTCCGTTGTTACGTGTCGGGTAGTCGATGTCACGTGAATTGTTTTTCGCACAAATATAAAAACTGTACATAAAATAATAAATAATCTGTTATATTTTCCAAAACAAACTTGAGTATCATTTTCAATAGCAAGATATTGGATCTAAAAAATTGCAAAGGATTTGTATCCATTATAAAACTGACTCATGTGGAAAATTTAATGAAGAGGAATAGGAACGAATAGCAGTCGGAAATTAATCCCTATAAGAATAATTATCATTCAATTCTCATAAATCGAATTTAATTTTCAAAGCGATCATCATAATAGCAGTATTTGTTTGCACGTCCAAGGATGAACTAAATTTACGACAGTATATCAAATTCATTCCTTTCTCTGAAGCAGGTATCTAAACGGTAGAGGAGAATTACGCAGTTAGCGTACTTATACAAATAAGACAACGATGACGTCAAATTTTTTAGAATTTTAGTGTGTGTATGAGAAGTCAGACATCTGCTCCTTCGAAAATTTGTCTCCTTTTGTGAAAACTCATTCTTCTTATGAAAAAATATAATCTCTTGTTTTAAAAAACATAATTGTTCACGATTCACAATTTTAGTTAAAAACTCATATTCGTTGTGAGAAATTCACTCATTTTCGGGAGAAAATTTTTGCATTTGGTTGAATATCGGAGTTTCTTCCGAAAATTCAGCTTCACGTTAGAAAAGTTATTTTGTCTCACTTGGAATGGAAAATACATATTTTATGGTAAAAAAGCAATGTCCATCCGTTTGGGATTTATTCCTCTTGGTCAAAAATAATCTTTTTCGTTCTTTTTTTTGGGGGAAAATCCGTCTTTGACTTAAAACTCCAAATAGTTGATGGATAGGTAAAAAATTTCCTTGAAAATAATCTATTTTCCTTCAGATGTTGATAGTTTTGTTGTGATGCAACTGTTCAGCTGGAAAAAATGTCATTTCTCGGTTAAAACTTCTTTCTTTGGATGAAAAATGTATCTCTTTTAGTAGAAATATGATATTCCTGTTAAACAGCTAGTGAATTTTGAATCGAGTTCTGCAAAATTGGGAGAAAGAAGAAGAATGTATCAAAAGAATTTTTTTTTTGTGGTAGGAGGGGAAATCTTGCATGAGACACCCAACCTTGCAATCGTCTACAGTGGGTAGGCGATTCTTAGGTTGGCTAGTGTCAGATTCCTACTGACTAAAACCCCTCATTTACTGCCACCCCTTTCCCCGGAAACCACTTTCGCTTTACTTCAGGGAAATAGGGGTAAAGCAGGGTGCTACATAACAGTACCTTGAGGCTTTACTCTTGGTGCTGCCTCTTGGTACACCTTGCACCGTGTGGTTCCCGAAAGATGGTCCACCCGGGAACCTCCACCATTTACGGCACAAAGGTAACAATGCGGAGTACTTTCGCACTCCGCAGACCTGTGTCCCTCTTTACCGCATCTCTAGCAATTCGCCTTTCTATCGGATCCGGTAAGACCCGCTGCCATATTACCGTAACCATGACAGCGTCATTTGCACCTTCTTTCTTACACGACAGGACACCCACCCAACTTTCTGATGTCCCGTACGTGTTAGTCTTGCTACCAGGTTCCATCCAACTCAAAGAATGCATTTAGGTTACCTCTAAATGCCTTTCGCGCCAAGTTTACCTTCAAACTCCCCTTTATGTCAACACCGAAGTGCTTCTCAATCGCTTCTCCAACACCTTTACTTCCGTAAGCTCATCGAAGTCAAGCACCTCGACCTCCACACGAGGGACCAGTTCGCGGACCTTCCCCTCTCTACCAACCGCCTTCCCGATGGGAGACGACAGTTTTGCTCTGACTTAGCCTCGCTCCGAAGCTCTATGAGGATATCTTCATCCCTGGTTTTCCCGAACACCCTTGATTTTTACATCAAGTGTGTCCGGTTCCGTCATCTTTTCAATGTTCCACAGGACCTGAGTATAGCTCGAACCCTCGGTCGGTTTGATAAGAACCACCTCAGGTCGAGCCCGCCTCTGGCCCTCCTTTTTCTTCTTCTCCATCTTTTTCTTCCCTACAGGTGGTGCCGCCATTAAAGAACTCGAGGCCACAGGTACAGGTACCTGCCTCCGCGTCTTCGCCTTCTCCAGCGCTGGCCTCTACGCGCTCGAGTCTGGAGAACTAGCGGTGGCTTCTCTCTGCCTCTTCCCTTGGGTGGAGGTGAGAGTTCTCCCGGCTCTGAGTCCCTTGCTCAGACCCATGAGCCGCTTGACTGACAGAGGCTGACACTACTGCGGCTAATTTCTCTTCCCTCTTATCCTCTACATTTTCCTTGCAAAGGAAATATTTGTGAGAGATGTCCATGCCTAATCTCCATTCGCGATCGTATTTCATTAATTAAAGAGTATCCACTGCTTCTCTTAAACCTTCTCTGATCGGCCTGAACATATTTTTATACGACTTTCAGAAACTTGTCATTTTGTTCAGGATCTCCTCCATCTCCTTAGGATTCGCGAGCTCCTGTTCTCTTTGCTCTTCCACGGCCAACTATTCTGCTCCATTTTTGTTTTGGTATCGAGAAAGCGAAAATAGAGAGAGATAAAGAGGTGACAAAGGTAGATAAACCAGTATCGTGACAATACTTAAACTTAGATGTCATTTGTAAAAATAAAATAAAATGAAATGTTTTACTCAAATTATTAATACAACCAACCTTAATACTATAAAAGAATATGAGTCAAACCATTAAAAAATTATATTAATGAATCTGAAATTCTGTTAAACAATGGACTATAAAGAGCCAAGTAAGTTATGATATTCAAACAATTGTCCCTTTCCCTCTTAATGAAAAACATTTTAGCTACACGTCTTTTAAATTCGTTTGGTTTATGATGTAAAACTTGAACATGATGTTCCTTGGTCCTAGTAGCCAAAAGTCTACCAGTTTGTCCAACATAACACATTTCACAGCCCAAACAATCAATTCTATAAACAACATTGGTTAATTGAAAAATATTAAAGGAGTCTTCGCCTTATTTGATAAATCTGTCAAATTCCGAATCGACTCTGAAAACTGTTTTGATGTTTAAATCTCTTAAAATTCTCTTTACTTCAAACGATAAACTTCCATGGAAAGGTATGGAAACAAATCGTTTAAAATCTATACCATGCACTGGAGACAAGTTGGATTCTATTATGTTGTGTTCTCTAAGTGATTTTAATATATTTCTAATATGAGCTTGCAAGAAATTCTTAGGCAATTTGTTAAAGAATAAAATATTTTCAATAAAATTAATGTTTGAATTGTGAAAGGTCTCTTTAGATAGTTTGAACATTGTGTCAACAAGATTTTTAATAATGGCTATCTTGTGTTGAATTGGATGGTTCGAAAGAAAATTAATATATCCACCTGAGTAAGAATCTTTTCTGTACCAGTCGGTTATGAAAGTTCCATCATATATTTTATAACATTTACATTCAAAAAATTCAAAGAATAATCATATTCTATTTCATTGGGATGATATGAATTGAACCTTGATATGACATATTCTAATTTATCTTTGGGTAAAATAATAAATGTGTAGTCTACGTCTCTGAAATATGTGTTAATTGAAATCTAAATTCCTAATCACTGTATTTTCTAAGTCTTGCATTACCAGGTCAGCTAAAGTGGGTGACGTAGGAGACTTCATTGGGGTCCCATGAACCTGTCTATAAAAAGTATTGTTAAATTGAAAAAAAGTTTTCGTCAGTAAAAGTTCTATACCATGTTCAAACTCACTTAAAGGTTAGTCAGTGAAATTTTTTATGTCAATCCATCTACCAAGGATACTATTTTTAACCAAATCCATTGGAACATTAGTAAATAAAGATGATACATCCAATGAAACCATATTGTGATCATGGGGAACTGTTCTTCCAGTAATTACACTTTTGAACTCAAAAGAATTTTTTATTTGACTTTTCGGAATTGACAAAGCTTCTCCAAAAATATTGTTGGAAAATTTAGCCATATTATAAGTCGGAGAATTGATCAAAGAAACAATGGGTCGCAACGGACAATCCAGTTTGTGGATTTTTGGTAAGCCATAAATTCTAGGAATGTTGTGTCATGAACCAAAATGTTTTTAAAAGCTTCTCTCTTTAATTCCAATTCAGGATTAGAATCTGACTTTTTATGAGTTGTGACGTCATTCAGTAAATATTTCATTTTATTATTATAAGAATCTTTGTTGAGAACGGCAGTTATATTTCCTTTGTCTGCATGTGTTATAAGAAGTTGTTTGTTTGATTTTATAAAAGATTGCGTTTTTTTTTACATTTTGCGCAAACATTCTATCAAAGTGTGAGATTTGATTGCGATATAAAAATTGTTGTGAAGAATTAAGTATCCTATGTCTGAGCATGTCTCGATCGTCCAAATTGTCCATTAACCTAATGTTTGACTCAATATCTCTTACAATGTCAAAAACTGTATTTCGTTTACTGGTGAAAAGAAGAAATGAATTTCTCACCCAATCTTGAGACGTCGTTTATTTCATCAGGAATTGCAACATTGCTCAAATTGATCATCCAAGGATCCTTAAATCGTTGATTTATTAATTCTTTGTGTAATTGTAATTGTAATTGTATTTGTAATTTATCCTCTTCCCTTTTACGGGTTTGAGGGCCTCCATTCCCTTTACAATAGGTTACATAAGTGCCTTAAACAACTTACTCTAGCTTAAGTATAACGCTTAACAACTGATTTTTCGGCTATTTTCTCCTATTTACATCGCTACTAAGTTCGCATGATCGAGCTTCCAGGGCAGATGTGACCAACGCAAGAGCAGCGGTGTAAATAACTGTCACTCGTCAATTCCCTCTCTTACTACCTTCGGATGCGTTCATGCTACGGAGCCTCAAAGTGGAGAGTTGCGAACTTGCTCAGCGCGGATTGGTCAAGGAGAATCGCGGACATCTTTTACTAATACTAGAGAGCCCAATTTGCCTCAAGCAGAGAAATGGGAGAACCAGCCCAGCGCTGATAGGTCGAGGTGAAGGGCTGACCAAGCTCGCAACTCTCTACCTTGAGGCTCTCTATTTCATGCGGTGAGTGCGATGTGGAAAGGGGTCCTCGGCGGACGGTAGAAGCCGAGCGGCCCCGAAGGACGCTCGAACCTCGCCTGTCCGCTCCATTATACATTCTTCTTCATTATATCCTGATTCGCAAGAGAAGTAACATCTCGACTCATCTCTGCATTATCCCCGCATATATGCCTTACAAACAAATTTTGTTTTTGATTTAGGTTTCAGCTGGAAACAGATAATAAATATAATATATATATTTCTATTATATTAGA
>WSXT02092022.1:0-11692 GCA_011762715.2 Neuroterus valhalla
GTATTCAAGGCCTATCCGGTTACTATCTGGGCTATATTCGGTTTCTATCGGATCCTATCTGGCATTTTAAGCAGGGTTCCGTTCCAACAGTGTGTTTCCCTATCCTTACGGATTTTTTTATGTTTACAACTCCTCATGCAAAAAGACTGGATGGCATCCATGAAGATATTGGCTGCTGTCTCCAGGGTGTCCAGCTCTTTGATTGATCTGGGCACCTCTAAGAGTGCACTCTACAGTTCAGTGGAAACTCAGTCCCAATCCGTTTCCTTTGGGTTCCTTGTGTTACTTACGGCCTACGGGTACGGTAGCTTCCAGCTTGAACTCTGTCTGTGAACGATCTGACAGAGTGAGTTCGTCTAAGACTCTCCACCTCTTGATCAGGTCTACACAATTGCTGGTGCAGAGACTGATGTCAATGATTCCCTCTCTGATGGCGTTTCAAAACGTCGTGATGTTCCTCGTATTAGGAATATCTAGGTCAGTAATTATCAGGCATTCCAATGGGTCGTTTCCAGTCCTGTTGGTCTCTAAACTACCCCACACGGTATGGTGGGAGTTGGCGTCGCATCCCAACAGGAGCGCGTGGCTAGTGTGGCCTCACCTTACAGTATTCCACTGAGAATTTACTTCCTCTGGAGAGTTTATTTCACCGTCATATGGAAAGTAGGCCGATCCCACGACTCTCTTCTCAATTCCTCTAAGCTCCGTGATTATAACCATCAGGTCCCTCGAAAACAGTGCCACCAGCGGGACAACGTTTAGTCCCTCCGCCAATATGCACGCCCTTGGTTTGGTTACCTTAGGGTTCCTGTAACGAAAAACGGAGGCACTCTCTCGAGGGCTCTCAACATGGCCTCTATGGAGAGCTCGAACTGCTCAGCTGTGAGCAACGAGGCCGGGTAGTTCGCGACCGCCATTACCACTGTAGGTGAGTTAGCTCTCTGGGCAGCAGTCAGCGCAGCCTCCGACGAAACTCTGTTCGCCGGCTGCTGGCCTGACTTATGCCTCTTTGTATGCTTGGCTCCTAATGGTGGGGTATCTTGCGAACCCATCTGTCTCTTTATGACTTGGTGCTGAGACTGCACGAGCCACTTCAGTTTCTATTTTTGAGAACCATTGAGGCCTTTTTTTGGGAAGCTGATGGCACAGTCACCACCTGAATTTGGCCAGCTGAAGAGACGGATAGAGGGAAAGCATCGATGTTACACCCATTCAGGCCTAACTCCTCTTGCCCCACCGCCACCTCATCATCTTGAATAATATTATAGGGAAAAACAAATCCTTCTTGATCTCACGACAAGCTAGGTAAATAAGGGTAGCGGTCCCTGCAGAGCTCCGCATGCAGGCGTAGGATTTATTACTCGGGGAGGACGCTCGGTATCCCCGAAAGGCCGTTAGGATACCTTCGTAACCCTTAAGTGCCGCAGTGCTCTTTAGCACGTGGTCTCTAAACCTGCGGCTTAAGGCGTGGTTCCTAATAAATATCCGTTCTTAGGCAACCACATGAACGAAGGGCTGTTCCTCAGTCGTAATCCGGGCCGTAGGTTTCATAATACGAAGTCTTAGTACTTGTTACAGTAAAATTCTAGATAGGATATATTATTAACAACATAATTAATGTGTATGAGAAAAATAAAAATGATAGCGAACTAGAATAACATAACGAGGGTGTCTAGCGATTTGTTTTAAGAAAATTCTCTGAGTTTGAGAGGTTTTCTAGATTCTTCTAAACCAAAACTCCAGGTCTGAGAGAAGTAAAACTTTAAGTTAAGATTTCATATCTGGAATTTCTTTTACAAAATTTGCTGCTTGTTTGAAAGCATCATTCACAATTTTTCTCTCTTTACTTTCTAGCTCTTGTACTGCAATTTCTTTTCTTTTCTTATTCCTTGGTAGTCTGTAGTCTGTTATATGTAGACTCGATAACTTCCGAAAGAATGATCGTATCGGATTGTTTTTGGCCGGAAAAAAAAGACGAGTTCGTCACTGAGCCATTTTTGACCAATGGTTTTGGTCTTATCCATTGGAACAGCTTTTAGGAAATTTAAAAATGCACATTTCCGCTCAAACTAGGCAAGGTGCAAGAGAATGTTAAGGACCAAAATTATCCTTTTTGAAAAGATGTAGAGAGTTGGCTCTGTTTTATCTTTGACTACTTTTTCAACGTATTCTGAAAGATGTGGCAACTTTTTTCGACTCCTTTATGCAACAGGAAGATTTTCTAACTAACGAACTCTGCAAAAGTTCAAAGGAAATGAAGCAACTCCTGACGCTGCTTCATATATAGCTCAATGCGCTGGTACATCGATAAGTAAATTGAATAAAGCTCCCGAAAAGCCGACTAATTGTTATTTCGCTCATTTTAAACTTGCTTTGAAGGTATTATGAACAATATGCAAACTGCATGTACCTATATCTATAAGTTTCTTATTATCCTCTATAGCAATGCTTTCTTGTAAATCTTTCAAAAAATTTTATTTACGTTCGTTCTATCCATTAGAATTTGGATAAGTTCATCAAAAATAGATTTTGGTATATAACCTTTGGAAGCTTGTGATTAACCGATTGCTCTGGTTCTTCCTAGGAAAGCTGATATTGAATATCGAGTGTTCACTCCATCAGATTTATTATTCCGAAATTTGATAATAATATCTGTTTGCTGCTGTTTGCTTATTTTATTCAAACTTTCCTCCAAACCTGCTACTACGGTGTCACTAGATTCTACCAAACACAATAATTGGCTTTCAAAAAATTTTCTTAATCCATAAGTGACAGTATAAGCCACTCGAACTTCAGTTAACTGAATCTGCTTAGCAATCTCGCTATCGGGAAATATTTTTGACGAAACAGGTACACCGGATTCAGTATTTCGCAATGAATGGTGTCACAGCATGCTTTGAATAATCCATAGAACTTCTTATGTTACGGAATATTTATTTAGATAAGACTGTATGTATATATCCTTCATCAATTTTGATAAGGCAGCTTCTACATTAGGTGTTACCTTTTGACTTCCACATTAAACTTCTTTGTCCGCATTCTTATTTGATACAGCAGATTCACTTTGTTTTTCAGTTAATTTTTACATTCTCATTCTGAATAAGAAGGTATTGGTTTTATGTGAAAATTGACTTCCGCGGATTTAATGAAATCTCCACGTTTTAAGACCCTCTGTAGTCTGTTATCTGTGTACTCGATGACTTTCGAAAGAATGATCACAATGGAGTGTGCCTTGGCACACTTTTTCAAGGCCGCAAAAGAAAGGACGAGTTTATTAACCCGCCATTTTTGACCTATGCTTATGGTTTTATCCAGACGAATAGTTTTCGTTCTAATCGCGATAACGCACTCACAAAAATGGAAAATTTCATCTCCCAGCTAAGCAATAAAACACAAGAAGAAGTATTGAATATAAAAATTGTTTACCTTAAAAAGGCCTTAAAGTTTTATCTGAATTTTTCGTTAAGACGTCTATTTTCTGTTTCCATCGTGATAACGATCTTTAAACAATGAAAAATCAACTTGCTAGCCAAGCTATGCGAGATCTCAATATCAGTAGAAAGAATTCAATATTCTTCATAGAAGCAGAGGTTTCCAGCAGTTTTGCAATATTTGAGACTCTGTGTATGCATAACATTGTGAACTGGATCAAGCACGTATGAAGCCGAGCACGAAGGGCGAGATCCGACCCATGTAGAAAAACGTCCTGGCTCTGGTCTGGCCCAGACCAGACCGTCTGGTTTCCAATCTTGGCGCTGACCAGATGTTCTGTCCCGGGCCTGACCAGAAGTGTAACGTTTTTACTAACTAGCCTCAAGGCAGACCGTCTGGTCAGCCGCTAGGTATGGGCTGGCCAGCCGCTAGTCATGTGCTGGTCATCCGAGAGTTATTTGCAATATATTCAAATTGCTTAACAAGAAACTTAATTTTTTTGATGAGTTGGAAACCCAGACGGCAAACCGAATTCTTTACTAATAAAAAAAAACTAAATTTACGAACACGAATTCGTAGAAAAACTCAGTTTTTGTTCATACAGAATTCTTTCTCAATTCATATTACAATCGTAGTATGACCGCGAAAATTAATTTGGAAGGAATTGCAAAAGAATTTGGACGAACACATCAAGAACTGTAGCGATATAAAGAAACTCTAATTTCCGGCTTCACGATTCATTCAAAATGAATAATCTTTCAAGTTTCAGCCTATTCGTGAAGAATTCTTTTCCAATCGATTTATTGCTTCATGTGACCGCTACTTGAATATAGTGCGTAATAAAATTGAATACATAATGAATGCGTTCACGCGATGCTAATTGAATCATTTTTCAATTCAGTTTTAATGAGATGCTCGGACTAAGGGAATAAACATATATTCTATTCATTAATTTCTCATTCGAAGCAACGCATGGACTCAAATCGGATACTAACTGATTAAAATAGTTATACCATCGAAGCTTCAAAAAATCTGCGCAATAAGTCTCCTTCTGAAACTAAGAATTCATATTTTTATTGTTTTGGAATTGATAAATTGCAATTCATCTTTGCTTTTGTTTATTACTGTAACGTTCAATTAGATTGGATTTTTACATTAAAGAGACTTACAGTTATAACACTAGAAACGTATTCATCACTTATTTAGGGCACAAAAACCTATTTCTATACCCCAACTTAACACTACTTCATGCAACGCAATTCTCTAACGCAGAATATCGCACACTAGAAATAATAGGCAAAATGGTCCTTATATAATGACTGAGAAAATTCTTACCGCTTGTGAGAAACGACCAGTGCTGGTTTAAAAATTCTTGGTGCCACGAGTCATATTTAATTTTATTACTTTAACGTCGAATTTTTTTTTTCATGTTTTATTTAAATTTTATGTTATTACTATGTCATTTGATTATTGTAAGTTTTCAGTATTGACTTTATTTTTGTGAAATACTGATTTTTCTGAATAAGAATTTCTAACGAACAGGTACTATAATTAGATTTTTACATTCTCATTCTGAATGAGAAGGTACTGCTTTTATGTGAAAATCGTCTTTCTCGGATTTGATTAAATATCCATGTTTCGAGATCTCTTGAGTGAGAAAAAAATATTTTAACGTAGTTGTCTGTCTGTACGTCTCTCTGTTTGTATTCTGTAGCCTGTAATCTGTACACTCGATAACTTCCTAAAGAATTATGATATTAGATTGTGCTTTGTCACACTTTTTTAAGGTACAAAAAGGAAGGACGAATCCGTTAACCAGCTATTTTTGACAAACGGTTCTAGGTTGTATCCTTCGAGATAGCTTTGTAGAAAATTAAAAATGCACGTTTCCGCTCCAATTATACAAGGTAAAAAGAAATATTAAGGAGCAATATTATTCAGTTAAGAAAGATCTAAAAATTCAGTTCTCAACATTTTTTTCATAAGATTCATAGTTTTTGTTTGAGTCGTAAAAAATCATATTTAAAATTGGAAAAGATATTTTTCGGAAAAACTATGTGAGAAACGAAAAACTTCCCAATTGGGAAAATGTTTAATCTAAAAAGATGTACAAATTGACTGTTGACCATTTTTTCATAAGACGTATAGTTTTTGTTCAAATAATAATAACGAACTCGAAAGGGAAAAAAATTGCAAATTTCCGACCAAACAATAGAATACACGGAGGAACGTTGATGAACGAAATTATTTGCTCGAATTATTTTCCAAGAAGATGTATAGTTTTCGTTTTATTCGTGATGATTGGCCTTATGGCCAATGAAGCCTTAAGTGAATTAATTTGTAAACTTATATTAATCAAAAATTTAATATAGTATTCTTAAAAGTAGAGGTTTCTAACAGGTTTCAAATATCTGCAATTCTGTACACGCATTACACTATGAAAAGAACCAATCGCGGCTTTCGAGGACCAAAAAAAGCCGAATCCGTGGGGCGAGGGCTTTTCGTCATCGAGCGCGAAGCGCGAGATCCGAAAGACACGTGCCCTAGGATCCTTCACAAAAAATGAAGAAATAGAGCCAAGTAAAGTTTTTGCAGTAAATTCGGCTGTATGTACAGGACACCTAACCAAAGTGAGAGACAAAAGTTATCTGCTTCTTGTTTTCAAAATTTTGCTGAAGCAAGTACTTAAGGATAATTGATATAATACCGCATAATTGAAAGACCGATACGAATTAAGCGGATCATTCAAATTCTACAATCAGCAGTATCATGCCACTTTTTCATTTTCTACCTGTTTGATATAATACTCTATTTCTGGAAAGATTTACGTTCTCAATTCTTTTAATATTATATGATATCCAAACCGCTTCATTGTAACGTATTAAAAGTCAATTCTTAGACCGTTGCTTAAGAGTTTTAAATAAATAATACGAATTCTCATATAGAATGTCAAAAGATCGAAATAGGAATACTTTGATAATTCTGTTACAAAGTTCTCTCTCAATAATTTTGGAACACTTGAATGAATACTAAAAGAAATTGACAATTATTTTTTCTTTATTCATTTGTCATGAAAATTTACCTAGAAAAGGATTCGCCGAGAGTTTGTGATTCATTCAATCAAGTTTCTTCATGAATCACGAGCGGTCGTAAAATGATCAATTTCGAAATACTCTAGAAGCTCATTAGAGATTCTTTAAGAATACTTCTACGAACTCAGAATAAGTTAAAATGAATAAATATAATTCTTTCTGTATTTATTATCTATAATTCACGAATTCCATTACGTAACTCATATTGTACTCCGATTTCAGAACTAATTTAGAGTTATTTCTGAATAGGCTTGCCGTCTGGGAAAAAAACATTTTTCCCTATAAGCGTCCTTAGTTAAAAAATTTTCGTTATGGATACCCTGCCATTTATTTTCTGTCATTTTCAGCACCCTGTAACCTTTTTGAAACGTGAAAAAAAAAGTTTACTGATCGAACTTAGATTGTTTTTTGCCTTGGGCTCGCTGGTCAGTGCAAAAGCTGGGCCAGGCTAGACCTCCCAGACTAGACGGTCTAAATAGCACCAGGCCTAGGCCAGGCTAGCGTTAGACCTGAGTCAGACCAGATCTTCCACACTAGACAATCCAGACCTAGGCTAGACCTATAACCAGACTGCCAGGCCATTTTTCCACACGGGGAATGACGCGCGCCCTAGGCGCGCTCAAACTTGCGAGCGAACCCTGCCGTGCGCGTAGCGCCCCATGAGAATGGGCCCGCACGGCGGGCAGATTTTTTTATCGTTAGATACACTTGACCTTTCTTCGCTTGGTAGATTGCTGAAATTTTTTATAGTATATGGCTGTGTGTGGAAGCTCGCTGTTGTTAAAACTGTGGAGCTCTATACAATAATTAAATTTGCGAGTTTAGTTCCTTTAGCATGGCTCTCTAATGCTTGTCTACCCATATTACTCAAACTAAAAATGCAATCACACGCCTTACAACATGTACCATTCTTATTGTCAAGAACTGTTTCGGACCACGTGAAGTCCTTTTCCCATTCAACCTTATAGGAACATTTTTTTTTACTTGCATTACTTTTCATTGCACTCCTGAAAATGAATATTAAAAAATATAAATTCACGATGGTTTCGTAATTTGAATTTGAAGGTCCTTATCGAATAAGAGGATTGCGCGTGGACTCAGCCAGCCTAGTAGGAAAGAGAGGAGATCAACTTGCCAAATTTATTGGACAAATAATAGTTCTTAAATTATTTATCCCATGAAATCGGCACGTTGCTCCCCTCTCTTTTCCGCCAGGCTGTCCGAGTCCACGCGCAAACCCCCTTATTCTATAAGGACCTTCAATTGCAACATCTTTGATGGACTTGTATTATACGTGTACACTGCACTTCGGAGAAAAGAACTACGCAAAGAGCAAGTCAAAACAAATCGAATTGGAAGCAGCCGCGCACAAAGAGTGCGACGCTTCCTTTGATAAACAACTCACGTTAGTACGTGATTTAAACTCGAAACTCAAAAATAATATGATGCTACAACGTGCGTGACAACGATGCATAGGCATATTCTTATGGCTTAGAGAGCATCGGTTACGCGCGTTCTGTCGTACTGTTGCACGCACGAGGGGAATCAAAATTCGAGATAAAATGAAACATTCCCTGAGTATTACAGGCTTTTTCCAGAAAGAAATTTTCCCTGAGTATTCCAGGCATTCCGGGTTTCCCAAGTGCGCTAGACACCTTAGTCTTTTATCACAAGACTAAATTTGTCAGAGGAATTACTATTGTCTGCAAGGATAGGAATTTTACTGTTAGACTTCCGATTTTTTTAACTTTAGAGTGAGATAAATTCGGAAGATTGCTCTCGGATATTTGTTAGTGGCTTAGTAACTGAGCTTGGCGTTCGACCAAGTGCAACCGAGCGTACACGATGTGAGCTGAAGCTCAACTTGCTGAATACAGTTTTAACTTGTTAATATAATAAGAAGAAATTTTGTGAATCTCAAGTAACTAATATCTAATTTACTTCACTGAAATTCCTTGAACCCAGTAATCAATCAAATTGGTTTGTGTGTTACAGTTGAAAAATGAATTCTCCACAAAGTGCAACAAATTATTTTCGAATCTCGACATAAGAATATTTGATTGAGTTATGATTTATTGCTTGGAATGTAAGAAATGCCATCACTGTGAACAATTGATGAATATTTTGATGGAAATAATTTTAAGTGCTAAAATTTACTTCATAAGGGTGATTAATCGCATAATCTGGTTAGGCAGGATGAAGTATCGCTGAGCTGCTGCGTCAGAGACCGAGATTCCCATCAGCTCTACTTGAATCAAATTTTTCTGTTTCAAGGACGTGTCTTTGATCATCACTGAACATAGACTGGCAGAAGAGGAGAGTGAGCAGCTTTTTTCCTCTACTCATCAACGGAGTCACGTTGGTCGCCTAATGTTCGAGATTCGAGAGCTGCATCTTATCGGGCTCTCGTCCAGATAGAAAGACGTTTCCGGCGGGACCTCGAATTATACCAGGAATAATCTGGCGTTTCAAGGAGTACGCGGAGTTTGAAGAAACGGAATTGGTCTCTTAATGTAAATGATCACAGCCTAATCAGGATTACTTCCTGCGACATGATTGTGTAATAAAGGATGACATCTCAAACACTAAACTGCGTGTTGTCTTCAACGCTTCTCAGCACACAGACCAAAGGGTATCCTTGAATGACCTTTTGCATTCTGGGCCAAAGTTATAAACGGAACTGGTTGATGTCTCACCTTTTAATAGCTTTTGAGTTGCTCTTTTCAATGGGAGCGTGAAAAAGTTTCTTAGACGTTTTAATTCCTAATAATTGAGCTGCTAGGTATCTAAGGAATCGGGCTTTTACTCGATAGCTCGAGATATCTTGAAAGACCTTCCACCTTTTCCACCATTCGTTTGATTTCACTCCCTCACATGCTTTCACCCCCTCTCCCATTCTTAACCTTACCACCCTATTCCACTTACTTTCCTTTTTTACCTTTGATAAGTATTCTGGTTCCCCCACTCATCTAACCATCTTATACTACCTGTTATACTGTAATTCCCTAATGTTCCTCCATCTTTCCTTTCCATTATCATCATCTACAATTCTATATCCTGACATTCTACATACCCTTCATGAATACTACAATCTTTCCTCATTTGATGTCTCTCTCCTCTCCATTCTGAACCTTTGGTATTGGCTCACCTCTCTTTGAACCTAATCTCTTTTATGCAAGCTTGTACGATTTTTCGTTTTCTCCTCTCTTCAGCCACTCTTCAAAAGTTACCTCAAGAATCCTTCCTGATGACTTCAGAAGACTCTTATGCGCTTTCCACCCCCAAATTTCTCCTCCATAGCGCACGACTGCCCATATTTGAACATCGAACATCAATTTTCTCATTCTCCATTAATCATTAAACCTACTTTTCTCTATGCCCCAAACTTGTCTTATTATTTGACTCGCAAACTCCATCCTTTTCCTCACTTGCAGCTCGTTGCCTTCCTCTTCTTCAAACCGGGACTCTGAGTAACAGAATTCTTTGACTAGTTCAACCGTTTCTTCGTTGAGCTTCCACTTATCTTGGTCTCACAAACGTTTACCGTTTATTCTTTTCCTCTTACATGCTCTTCAAACCCTCTGAACATAAAATTCAATCCTCTTCTGTCCTCTGCTTATAGTACAGAATGATCTGCAAATGCTAAAGAGTGAAGCTTTCTGCTTCCTTATATCGTACCTCTTTTCCTTTCTTCTTTGGCTTTTCCATTAACTCTGCCAACATCATACAGTATATACACGCTCAACAAGCAACCTTTCCTGAGTCCCTTTCCTGTCTGAAATTCTTCATCTTTTTCATTTCTCATCCTCACTCTGAATCTGGTCTCCACAAATATTTCTTTTTTTCATTCAATCAGGCCCTCATCTACTTTCCTTTCTTTTATTGCTTGCCAAACAACCTTCTGTTCACTAAGTCGAACGCTGCCTTGGAGTCCACGTTTGTTTGTGCGGGATATCTCATTTTTCTTCTACCTGACTTCCTAACCTATTCTCGAGCACTCCCGCATAGATCTTCTACTCCACCGACAAAAGAGTGTAATCTCTATCTCCCTTTACCTTTTCCACCCTGTTCTTTTTCCATTAGCAGAATCACTAATTCCATCCTTTATCCTTCATTTCATTCTTCTCCTCTCCATACTTTGTCACAGATTCTGCACATCTTATTTCTTCCCCCGCCTCCCATTCTTAACAGCTTCGCTTTCCATGCTATCCTCTCCCGGTGATCTATTTCTTTTCAGCTTTTCTGATGACCCGTTGACTTACCCCTTCCTATGATCGTTTTCCTATTCCTTTTCTTTCTTCATTTCCTTATCCTCTGCTTCACGAACTTCTCTTGCTTCCCCTTTCAACAGTCCTTCGAATTCCATTCACTTATTCATATATCAATATTCACTCCCTTCCTTCTCCCTCTTTCTCTTTTTATAACCTCCCATACCTTTCCTTCCTTTACTTCTTTCTCTATCTCTTTCATGTTGCAACAGGATTGTTACGTGAGGGACCTGATGCGGCTCGCTACTGCATGAGAGAGTCGTGCCCGATATAGTACGAAATTGTCCGAGGGATCAATGGGAAAATGGGGCATGGTAAGAAAATTTGCGAAAATCGAGACAAAATTGGTACCTATAATGTTTTTTGGGTCGCTGAACAAGTATATGTCAAAATAATGGAGAATTGATTCTAAGTGCAATATTTTTGCAAAAAAATTTTGTTGTGAAAATTGCATAAGAAAGAAAATTGCAGAAGATAAATGAGCAAATTTTTAAATTTTAAAACCTTTCCAATGGTTTCTACCCTTGCAGAAATAGGACATGATAAGAAATGTGCGAGAATCGAGTATATGATGTCAAGAAAATCAATGGTTGACATTAAGTGCAAAAGTTTGCAATCAAAATATGTTTTCGCAATTTTTTTACAAAAAATTTGTTTGATATAAATTGAATAGGAAGCTATTAATTATAATAGGTAATTGAACAAATTTTATTATTTGCAAAACTTCCCTAGAATACTTATTTACCTTGCAAAAAAGCATAATATTTCTTAACATTCCGTTATATACCCTTATTTGCATGAAAATCTATAAAATTTATAATATTGATTTATTTATGCTCGCTGATCACAAAAATTATTTCCAAAAAATCCGATATTGTCTTTGTGTGCAAACGCTTTTTT
>WSXT02092044.1:0-11691 GCA_011762715.2 Neuroterus valhalla
CTCGAAAGTGATGACGATGGTCCCCGTGCAAATGGCTTTGCACTAGGTGTCCAAAATGATATTCTACAGGAAGTTTCTCTCAAATCGATATCCAAAGTGACAACTTTTAACCTCGAAAGTGATGACGATGGTCCCCGTGCAAATGGCTTTGCACTAGGTGTCCCAAATGATATTCTACAGGAAGTTTTCTACAAATTGATATCCAAAGTGACAACTCTTAACCTCGAAAGTGATGACGATGGTCATTACCCTCAAAATTACCCTCAAGAGTGATGACGATATACATAATCAATTACAATAATATGTATCAATAAAAAATGATCAAAATGGATTAATGAATGATAAATTTAAAAACGAAAAAGAGTAATTATCGGAAAAATTAAAATTAGGAATAATTGGAGTAAAGTATTCGCACAATGGAATGAATAAATGACAAATCATGAAGCAGAATTCATGAAATAGTAAAATAAATATACGAAAATAATGAAAAAAGGAGTAAAATCCCTCACAAAAACATTAAAAATATGAACAAAGAGCTCATTCATCGTTTTTCATGTCTACCTCCTTGTTAATATGTCCACATATGAGAGTTCTGAAATCAACTCGAGCTACTTCTGTAGATAATTGCTTAGTTATTCAAACAATAAGTTAACGATATCTTATGCATACGTTTCCAAACATGAGTTTTATTATAAGATATGGTCAATAATCTTTCTTCGATATTTCGGCCAAAAGTTATTAGCGGCTCGCTGAAAAGGAAGAACTATAGTTTGATGGTCATTGAAATTTCTGCTCCAAGATTATTCAGAATCGTGTAATAATCTAACTTTTCATGATTCTCATAAACATTCACACACTCTCAGAAGGAATCATTATTTTCTCATGTGGGGCATTCTTTTATAAATCGTACGGATTTGGACCAAAAAAAATTGCCACACCTCCAAATCTCCTCAAATTTTTTTCACGAAGTTCTTATTGTATATAAACAGACACGTATTCCAGGTTTTTGCTCAAAACAAATTTTTTCCGGAAATATGTCCATTGTGAATTTTAATGTTTTATCCCATTCTGTTACATGTTAAATGCATAATCTCTGGTTCTACTGAAGATATCGATGAAATTCTTATTTTATTTGAAAGGTAATAATATCAGCCTTCAGTCTTGTTTATGTTGTACCTGCAACTCAAGTATCTTTGAAATAATAACAATTTGATTGTTCAAATAATATTATCATAGTTTTAACCACAACGAAATCGGTTATAAAAATTCGTATCGTATTCTTAATGTTTTTACCTACCAAAGACTTTTTTCAGAAAGATTGGGCCGTTACTAGTTTAAGAAGAAGAAAATAATTTCAACTGCGTTTCACGTAGTGCGGACAGCGCTCGACAAGTATGCACGGGTTTGAGCGTGTCTGAACATGCAGTCTCGAACTACTTACGCAGTTTTCACTTTGGAAAACCGTTATTATTTTCTCACTCTTGAACCAGAAACGGCCCCATCTTTATGAAAAAAGGCTGTCGTAGCTAAAACCATAAAAAATGCGATAAAAAAAGTTGCAATCAAATCTTTTGTGGTTAACAGTAAGATAATATTATTTGAACAATTACATTGTTATTATTTAATTTAATTTAACACGTAAGAAAATTGGATAGAGCATTGAAATTTACGATGGTCATATTTTCGAGAAAAATTTTTTCGAACAAAAACCTCGAATACGTGTCTGTTTATTTTCAGTATAGGCTCCCATAAGAATTTTTGGGACCAATTAAAATTGTCAAGTTAAAAAGGTATTCGATTTGAAAAAGAATGTCCCATGTATTGCTATGTATATTCTCGTAGTAGTATGAAAAAATTTCCAAAACAGAAGATAATAAAGTATCTACTCGTTAAGGTGAATAGGTTTTTGGTTAGATATTTGATAAAGTTTTTAATGTGCCCAGATTCGCAGATTAGGAAAATTACAAAAATTTTATTTTGCAAGTTAGATTGCTTTGAATTCACAGCGAGCCGCTAATAACTTTTGGCCGGAATATCGAAGAAAGATTATTGACCATATCTTCTAATAAAACTCATGTTCGAAAACGTATGCGTAAGATATCGTTAACTTATTGTATGAATAACTAAGCAATTATCTACGGAAGTAGTTCGAGTTGATTTCAGAATTCTCATATGTGGACATATTAACAAGGAGGTAGAGATAAAAAACGATGAATTAGCTCTTTGTTCACATTTTTAATGTTTTTGTAAGGTAAATACTTTCAATAAATTTTGATAAATAGTTTGATTAAATTTATCAATAAAAATTGATTCCAAAAGTCTTTCATGAGTGTTATTCTCTCTAGCTAGCATTTTTAAGCTATCAAAAATTAAATTTTAAAAAATGGTGAAAATTCCAGGATTCTTGTGGCAGACCAGTGTTCAAATTTTGGATTTCACAATCAAGTTTATATTTATATTGCAACCAGTGCACTTTATTAGATATACCACGCCTTATAGATTCTTAATTTTGTCCAAATCTTTTTTGTTCGAAACAAATTGATTTTAATTATAAATATTTTTAAAATATACATTATTATAAAATTCTTTCAATAGACATTTTGGTCTTTCGGAGAAACCTTCAAAATAATGTAGAGTTACTTTTGAATCTCTTTTTCTATATTTTTCCAACCATTTTCGATGTTTTTCGTTTTTTCTTGAGATGTTGAAAATTTTGTGGATTCTTTCTTTGATAAGACTTTCTATCAACGGAGGTATAAATAATTATTTGATCGCAAGGTTACTTATATATTGTCTGAATTCTCTAAACCGAAATTTACATGACTTAACCTTATGCATTTGTCTATTAATCCTTTGATCACACCAATTTTTTGACCAAAAACATGGTGAGAACCGTAATTTAAATATGTCCCAGACCATGTAGATTTCGTTAACCAATTAGTGATCAAATTCACTTAAGGCGTCTTTGTAATCTTCACTTTTGGAGTTGCTCCGAAAACTTTATACTTTTGGAGTTTGCTCCAGAAAGCGTTTGATTCATAAAATCCTTTAGCAATTCAAAACAAATTTTTCGGTCTGAAAATCAGCTTTTTTCAAAAAGAAATTCCAAATGAAGTGCCTCCAATAATATATTTTAGGAAATAAATAAGAGTAAACAATTAAAAGGTAATATTGATAACAATTTGGTATCCCTGAATCTTCAACAGAAGTGTATAATTAAACAAAACATGTAGAATAAAAAATGCATATTTCGAGAATTCCTTACTATAATTTGGTAATAGCAATTACAGTAAACGATTAAAAGGTATAATGAATAACAGTTCTTTATTTCTCAGACTTTGACAGCATTGTAGTACACAGAGAAAAGAATTCGAATGAAAAATACATATTTGAAGAATTCGTTCACTTACTTTTCTAATAACAATTACAGTTAAAGATCCAAACTAATACTTATAACAATTTTGTATCCTTTAGATCTCAATAGCATTGTGTCATTAAGAAAAAAAATTGAATAAAAAATTCATATTAGGAGAATTTGTTTATATCATTTGTTGATTACAATACCAAATAATAATTGAAAGTTGGAATCCATACCATTGGGATATCCATTAGTCTATTATAGTATCATGTGATTCTGAGAAAAAAATTCTGACCGGAAAATGTTCATTTTAAAGATATGTTTACGTATTTTGTTTCTAAAAAATATGAACATTCATTTTTATAATTTTTTCTGGTTTTATAGTGCTCTACCTGAATTCCTTTTGTTTTTGGGAACAGGATAACATTTTGCGCTCATACAAAAGTAAAAATCACATATTTGTCCATAAAAGTTGATCCAAACAAATGAATGTTCTGTTTATTGAACAAATTATTTTCATTCGAATAATATTTATGCATCCATTTTTGACGATTGAGAGTATCATTTCGTTGTTTGCACTTCAAAAGTAAATAATAATTTGAAATTCCTTTCCCGCAATATTTATTAACACATCGATTTCTTTTAACCAAAATACGTTTGTCGGGAATATAAAGCTGAGAAAAACTTGAAATCGGCATTCTGAATTTAAATTCGGCACTTTGAATTTAAATTGTTGAATATATGAAATTTCTAATCCTGATTGAAATAAAAAACAATTGCGTTTTGTTTTTGATGAGTGTGCACAAAAAATCTAATATAATTTTTAAATCTATAGAATTTTCTTTCAATGAATAAGTTTCAAATTTTCAGGTCAAGAAGTCGAATAGATATGTACCTATTCAAAATTTTTTTGGATTCTAAACTATAACTTTTCCCGCTGGTGCCAAAGAGCTTCATGAATTTGAGATTCTTCATTTGTTTGTATTCTATATATTTTCATTCCAATGTTGACTAGATCTCTAAAAATAGGTACATTTTTTATGCATTGTATTTTATTGAGACACCCGAAGGATGTTATATGGAAGCTCCTACCATTCTTCTTATTGGAATTCTGGTTCCGGAAATCCGATTGGTTTTGAGTTTGAAGTCTACCCCAACGTGTGCAGCCGGATTTTTATCTGTAACGTTCGCATTCGCCTGAACATTTAGTCAGGGGATTGGGAAACTGCGGATAACCAAAACTCCTGAGCGCATCCGATTACCAGAAAGCGAGTTTGAATGTAGACAGTTGATAGCATGGAATGCTCACATCCATCCTCGTCGTCAAATGTATCTAACAATAGTTCTTGAACGTACTGAAAATACGACCAAGCGAGAATCCCGAACAGTCACCCACCCGAGCGTTAACCGCGGCCATTCATGCTTGACACTAGAGATCCCGATGAGTCGAGAATTACCACCCAGTTAATGCCATCAGTCATATTTTTTCCATATATTAATATGGAAATATTTCATAAATATTTTTGAAACTCTTTTATTTTATCTTATCAGATAAAAAAGTATATATTTTAGGCCGTTTCGAACATTTTTTCTTTCGGAAATCCTATCGTCCGAAACGGTCAACTTTTATGGCAGCCTTCCATAAATAGACTTTAACAATTTTTTTTTGATACACTTCAGCTGGTCAACATCCAGGTAATATTTCAATCCTCTATAGTGGAACAGTCAATCTGTCACAAAAAAGCTGTTTTTGGAAAAAAATATCGTTCAGGGGCTGGTTTTTGAGAAAACTTAACAACAATTATTAGCACATTTTTGTACAGCTCGTTTGATATAAAGTTTTGAAAACCTTTTTATATCACGTTCAATACTGAAGTCAGCTTAGTTTTGTGAAAATTAATGATAATAAACATTGTTAAAAGATGGATTTGTATCGACCCTCAGTTGAATTGATGTTTGTATGCTGATGGTGAATTTGGCTTTAGGGTCAGGTAATAATCGAAATCAATTTTTCATTGAATCAGACGTTTCGGCCTCTGTTATGGGCCCTTATCAGTGATTTATTTCTTGAGAATCCTGAGACAATCGATGAAAGTAAAGAGGAGCACTTAAGAACACAAAACACTTTTTATTATATTTTAAAAAACCTTCTTTTGCCTATGCGTTTTTTCGGAAATGCCATGCCTTAAGAGCAAGACAAAACTGACTAAAGCCAATTTTACCATCAGCATACAAATAATAATAATAAATATTAATTCCTAATAGCAATTTATCATAATTAGGAATATTTGGAAAGTCCTTCTTACAAAAAAATGATTTATTCAGTCTGAAGTAATGATTTTTTATGTACCTACACTAACGACGCCCTCGTCGGAAACAATGGGAAATCTACGGTGACGGGTTTGTCACGCTATAGCTCGTGAAACGTAAGTCGGACAAGAAAAGTTTTCATGTAAATTTTGTAGGTTTTTTCGGAACAAACAACTTTTTCATTGACAGTTTTGCGATGAAAAATTTTTTCTGTGCCAAAAAGCTAGAATAAGCTTTTTTTGGTACTTTAGTGCCATATATTAATTGCACTTTTCATCGCAACATGTTAACTCGATCAAAAAATTGTAGAAAACATTGACCCAAACATTTTTCATTTTTACAAATTTTCCCAAAAACCTACCGTTCCCGAAATATATAAATCCCAAAAACTTTTTGAGTTTTCTCAAAAACCCGCGTCTGAAAGGTCCTGCATTTTTCAGGATAGGATTTTTGAATGCTCTCCTAGCGTTTTCCGCAAAAAATTGTTTGATGGCATTTTTTTCCACAAAATTTGAAAGATTGACTGTACTATAGCACAAATATTGTAGGGAATAGAAGTGTTACACAACGTACAGACGGACTGACGGAAATCTGCCGAGTTCCGAATTCCTCCCAAAATTCTCTTTTTTTTTGCTATGGATTCTGATTCTATAGATATTTGATTATTTTCGTTGGTGCATAACATTATTGAATAAGAAGAATTTCACAATTTTTACGCTTCCAATTTTTAGAAGCTCTCAAAATTATAATCGTTTCCAAACCGAAGTGATCGTCTCAGTTATAAGTATTTTGTTGCAGAATGCTCCAGAGGGCCCAGGACACAGGGTACATAAACGTCAAATGTGTGGATCCATTAGGGAGGTCTGCACTGCTGATGGCCATAGACAACGAGAATTTGGAGATGGTGGAGCTCCTTATAGAACATAAAGTTGATACTAAAGATGCTTTACTTCACGCAATTTCTGAAGAATTTGTTGAAGCAGTGGAGGTCCTCCTCGAACACGAGGACATCACCAAAAAAAAGGGCGAGCTACACGTAAGCAGCTCTGTATCGTCCGCTTTGCCCGTTCGTAGCTTTGTTCGTAGCTGAAAACAATTCTAACATTTTCTTATCGCCATAATCGATGCCGTTTTCTGGGGAACATCCTTTTATCCCTCCATTTTTAAAACATGTTAAATCGTCTCTTAACAGAACCTTCATCGATCAATAAATTAGGAATGTACATTAGTGTGGTCCAAAAATTTTTTTTTCCAATTTCGATGCAAAATGCCTGGGAATTTGTTCGCATCCACAAAAAAACGAATTTTTTCCAAATATTATTTAGAGGTGACACAAGCCCAATGAAGTGTTACACGTATTTCCCATGAGAAAAAAATACGTTTTTGTAAATTTTATCCAGAACCCTTAATTAATACTATGTAAATCGAGATTGAAATTCAGCATTTCTGTTCACAATTAGTCACAGAATGCGAAAAAAATATGTTTCAAATACATGAAATACTACTTTATTTTGATGATTAGATTATTTGTATTGTAATTATTTTATTGAATTTAGCAAAAATAATTGTTTAAACAAATTTTAAATGTTTTTAGCTATCTTCCTCTAGATTAATACTATACAGTTGCGGTTTTTTTTGTGAAGTTGTTAACATTTCTCAATTTTCGATTAGATTAAAGTAATAATTAATTCATATTAGAAAAATGATTGTTTGAAAAATTTATTATCATTGTTGTTAATATTTTCTTTGCTTAATGATAGAAACTTGCGTTTTTTTCTGAAATTTTTAACTTTTTGCCACCTTTTTACTTGGAGTGAGTTGATACTTAATTCAATTTAAAAAAATAATTGTTTAAACAAATTATTATTGTTCATGGCTATCTTCTCTTAGATTAGTGCTAAAAAATGCGGTTTTGTCTAAACTCTTGAGCTTTTTTACCACTTTTCACTTAGATAGGTAATAATTAATGCAAGTTAACGAAGATGCTTATTTGAACAATTTATTATTGTTAATAACCATTTTCTCTCAGATAAGTGCTAGAAAGTAGTGGTTTTTTCTTAAATGTTTTACTCTGCACTGACTAGGATTTGAATAAAATTCAATTAGATTGAATTAGATTGAATTGATTTATTTGTTGGTTGAATCAGATAGTTTTTTATTTAAAATAAAATTTTTTTTTTAAATATCAACCATCATATCTTCAATTGAAAATTCATATTTTTAGGTCAAAAATTTAATTTTTGCGTTGAAGATCCATAATCTTAGAAGAAAATTCGAAATTCAAATTTCATTGAATGAATTCAGCTTTTTCGTTTTATTCAATATTTTTTTGAACATTGGGAAAAGAACAAAAATAATTTACCTAAAACAATACAATACTATTTAAAATATGATTCTCTCAAATGCTTATTTATTATTTGTTCACAACTAAAAAGATAAAGGAAAGTTGAAGGAAAGATGTCCATGAATAATTAAAATTTGTTTAAACTATTATTTTTTTTTATTCAAATAGATATCAACTTACTTCAAGTGAAAAGTGGTAAAAATAAAAATTTCAGAAAAAAATCGCAAGTTTCTATCATTAAGCAGAGAAAATATTATAAGCAATTATAATAAATTGTTTGAACAATTATTTTTTTAACATGAAATAATTATTACAACAATCTAATTGAAAAGTGATAAAAAGTTTGGCATTATTCTAAGAGAATATTGATATAATTGATAACAAATTGTTTAAACAAATATTTTTGTTAACTTTAATTGATTATTACGTCGATCTAACTGAAACGTTGAAAATAAGTTGAAAAATTCAGAAAAAACCTTGACTTCCTAACCCTCTCCTAAGAGAAAGTTGCTAAAAACGAAAATACATTGTTTAAACAATTTAAATAAATACCTAATTATCAGTATGAAGTAGTGTTTCATGTATTAAGAATAATCTGCGTTAAAAAAATCGCAAAAAATCATAATTAGCGCCAAAAACTCGAAAACTCCATTTTTTCACTTATGCGATTTTTTCGGGACCCTATAAAACAGACTTACGGGGGTAATATTTGAAAAGTAATATTTTATTCGCATTCTGTGACTGATTGTGAAGAGAAATGGTGAATTTCAAACCCGATTCACCTAATATTGAGAATTCTGATTCGAACAGATTTCCGGGTGCTTTGCATAAAAATTAAAAAAAAAAAGCATTTTTGGACCACCCCAATGTACATATGTGAGCGTCCCCATAAGAAGGTCAATAATAGCCGGTTCTAGTAGAGGAAACGTCCAAGTTTTTGTGAGTCAGGGTCAAAATTATTGTTTTTAGATTTGAGTACGTGATGATACTAAGATCTACACTTAATCTAAAATTTAACCGGATACACAATCCTATACATAAGTTTAAATCAAACATGAGGTCCCCTTTCATGCGGACGCTCACATATTATTACTATTAGTTCAGGGTCGGCTTAACCAATAGGCTAATGTAGGATATAGCCAAGGGGCGCGAGTTGGGCAAATTGTCCAAATTTGTTTAATAGTCAACAGAAATTGTGTTTTCTGCAACTTTATTTTCATCATCCTGTAGACGATCGAAGTAAATGCGGAGTTGATAGAAAAAAGTACAGTAGGCTGCAAGATACAAAATAAGTTTATAAGCGAATTTTCAACAAAATGCGTGCATTTTTGGAAGAAAAAAATGTAAATACTCAAAATCAAATTCTGAGTTAGGAAAACAAAAATTCGAGCAACAAGTTGAATTTTTTTATAAAATAGTTGAAGTTTGAACTATGAAAGGCGATTTTTCAACAAAAGCGTTTGATTTCCAACAAAAGATACTAAATTTCAAACTAAGGAGACAAATTTTTCAATCAATGAGACGAATTTTTGGAAAAGTGAGTCTGTTTCCAATTAAAATAATTAATTTTTAGCAAAGAAAGTAGATTTCCAACAAAAAAAGTTCAGCTTGCAAACCAGCAATTTTATCTGCAGTTAAAAAGATAACGTATCAACCAGAAAGATGAATTTTCCACAGAATACATTAACTTTCTACCAAGAAAATAAGTTTTCTAACAACGACAAAAAAAAAGGTTTCAACAGAATATTGGAATCTGCAATCAGTTTCGATTGACGAATCAAGTGTTTTGTTAAAAAATCGTCTCCCTGTTGAGTGTTTATTTTATTAAACAAATTCAACTCTTCTTTCAAGGATTGCACTAATTTATTGAAATTTATTTTTGAAATCATTTTTCGAATCATGAAAATCATCATTTTCATGATTGAAATTTTAACTTTTAAATTTTTAATCGGAAATTTATCTTGTTCGGTCTAAAATTCGAGTACTCAGTAACAATCGGAACTACTTTGTTCTGCATCCCTTTCATACTCCATAAATTCAATTAACGATTCTATATTCTGTTAAAAATTCGTTTTTGGCTACAAATCAGGTATTTTCCTAAGAAAATCCCTTTTGACTGAAAATCAATCTCTTCCAGTTGAAAATTCAACTATTTTGAAGGATATTCGTCTTTTTCTGTTGGACGGAAACTATTTCTATAGATTTATTCTTTTTTGGCTCAAAATGCGACCATTTAGTGAAAAATTGACCTGCTTTGTACAAAGTTCGTTTTTTTCCTTCGATCATATAATTTGTTCATGGAGTCAACAAATTTTTATTGATTCAAATGATAATGATGAATAATTGTTATTTATTATCATTTGTTCATGAAAATTATTTCCGAAATTTTATGAACAATTTTTGTATCTTAGATGTCACTGTTCTTATTCAATTTGATTCTGAGTTTATTCTCATTTGTTGCGGAAAGATGGAAAATGAAGTTGTTGAAATTAGCACTCTTTACCATTATTTATTAATAATTTATTTATTAATAATAACCCTTCGGCTTGGAGGAAATTGAAGTTTAGTTAAAATAGTGTGAACAAATCATGTAAAATGAAAAGGAACCAGTTTAATAGAGTTCACTCCAATGAATTATGCCTTTGTTTATTTTCTTTCAATAAACAACACAATTTCAGTTCTTATATACAATTGGAAAGGGTAGTGTAAGTACAAAAGCCTAGAGGCGCCATTTTTCGGAAGCCGACCCTGCATTCATTAATTAATTAGAAGGACCTCTTGGCCAATAAATAAGAGGAGAATATTATAAAAATTTATTGATACGTGATAAATAAGCAGTAGAGTTTATCTCTGTTTCTTTACAAAAATAAAATTGTTTTCTCTGCAATGGCCGAAAGCTTATTTGGCATGAAGGAAACGGCTCAATTCTGTGGCTTCGAGAAAAGTCGATAACAAAAATGCCTTGCCGTGACTTTTATCGTTGACAAGTTGTAATTCAAAACTGATTTCGGGACTCAATAAACCAAATAAAAAAACTTTTATATATTTGCACAAAACATAATCAGTTATCGCTTCAAGGATGCTTTCTACGTTTTATTAAAGAGTATGGGAAATAGAGTATTGCTTACACTGAATGTATTCGTATGATCAAAGTAATTGTTAACATGCAAAATGCATGTGCATGATAGCAGACGAATGTTAAATAAGAATCGAAGAATAAAAGGTAGTTTCACAAATTCAAAAATAAAGCAGAAAAAGGACAGGACAGGAAAGTACAGGACAGAATATGATAGAATACGATAGGACATTATATGATAGGATAGTGTAGGATAGGATAGGATGGCATATGATAAAATAGGAAGAGATCCGATAGGATATGATTGGATAGGATCGGATAGACTAGAATACGATAGGATACGGTAGGATAGGACAGGATAGGGTAGGACAGTATGGGTTAGGTTAGGACAGGGCAGGATAGGATAAGATATGATAGAATAGAATAGGATAGGGTAGGATAGGATAGGATAGGCTAGGATAGGATAGGATAGGCTAGGATGGGATAGGATGGGATAGGATAGGATACGATAGGATAAGATAGGATACGACAGGATAGGATAGGATACGACAGGATAGGATATAATAGTATAGGAAAGGATAGGATATAATAGGATAGGAAAGG
>WSXT02092055.1:0-11690 GCA_011762715.2 Neuroterus valhalla
GTCTCTAATTAAAGTTCCTGGAACTCCTGAAATTTTGTTCAAAAGGCTCTGGAAAACCTGGAAAACTCAGGGAATTCCTTTAGAATAAATCGCTAGACACCCTGCATGAGAATGTGCCCGCTAAGCGGGCAGATTTTTTTCTCTATGAGGCTAATAAAATTCTGCACTGAACTGACATTTTCTATTTTTTAATCTCTCTTTATCAACTCTCTATTCAATAACAAGAATGAAAAAAAAATTATCGACATTTGGAGCACACCGGTTCTTGAAAAATGTTTGAATTTCGATTCAAACTGAGCAAGAAGCGTTCAAGGGCAGCAGTGTGCCCTAATAAAAGAGACGAACGTCCTACTAACTTCATGGGACAGACATATTGCCAAAATCGGTGTTGCTGCTGCTTTCATGCTTTGGTTGCGCTGTCCTACTACAATGAATGCAGCAGCTGTAAAAAATATTTTTCCGTGTAGACACCTTTTTTTAACATTTGCTTCAAGTTTTCTAGGTTTTTAAAAATGAATCCAAGTATTTTCCGAAGACTGGTATATTCCATATGGCAATTTTTTTTTCTTTATTTTCGTCATTAAATGAAAAAATATATAGGAAGGTTTAAAAAAATCGGTCATTACACCTTGATACAAAATTTTATCAGCTCCCATAAAAAAAGGTAAAATCGGATAATAATTGTCTTCTGAATATCGATTTGTCCCCATCTTTTTTTTCTGCTTCATTTTGCACCATTTAACTGAAGCTAACTCTGGTCAAACTAGTTTAATTTACATCAGTAATAATAGACGGTTATTCATATATTAAATGTAATGCTCCTCTAATAGGAGTTATCGAACAATACTAATGACGTGCTCTACGATAATATCACGTGATGCAGCTCTTCTATAATATAGCCATTTTAGAATAGTCTCCCGAATTACTGCTGGAATATAATTATAATATGGAAATATGTCCTAGCAGAATTACTTCTCTAATAATAATATAATTATAACGGAGTATCATATTTGGAAGGTAGGAATTTTAAAAGAGGGATGGAGAAAAAAGTGGAATTTCAATAGCAGAAAGATAGGGAGGGATAGGGGACTCAATTAACGATGGATGGTATAGGAGTGATAATTAGAGAGAGAGAGATAACAGTACCTGTATTAAAACCCGTAATGAAAATGGGAGAAAGAGAGATGGGAAGAAAAAGATACATCGAGACTAGAAAATTAGGTGAAGGAAAAAATGTATTCAAAAAAGGACGGAAAGAGGAAATTCAGAGTTTAGGAATGGGAAAAGAAGACATTAAAGCATGTATCGGATAATTGTACGGTTAGAAAGGAGGAAAGGATGACAAGAGAATGTTGAAGAAATTCGAGAGAAAGAGAAAACGGGAATAATATCTGGAAGAGGTAGGAATGCTATGGGAGTGAAAGAGGAAGAAATAGGTAGCGCGAGGAGAGAAAGTGTACCAAGAATGAATTAAGAAGAGCAGAAAGAAAGGAATGGAAATCACGTAGAAGCGTTAGGGTAGCCAAACTTGTACGTTAAGATTAGGTAGAATTCTGAAAAAGAATGAGATGCAATACCTTTATATCTTTATTTTCAGGGATTAGAATAGATGTGTATGTATCAAAGTACGATTTATATCAGGAGATGTGAAAGAGTGTTGTAATAAATATTTAGAAACAGAAAGTATTTTAACCCCTCCGGGGACACATTATTAATAAAGGAGGAGGCGTAATGTCAAAATTTAATCATGATATGGGAATATAAAAAATAAGATTCCCTTCTGTAATAATAATTTAATTATAACGGAGTATCGTGTATGGAAGGTAGGAATTCGAAAAGAGGGGTCGGGAGAAAAGTGGGATAAGAGTAAAAGGAAGTATAAGTTATCTGACATTGAGAAAAAAATAGAATGCGAATATCAGAAAGATAGGGGAGGATAGGGGAATCAATTTGCGATCAATGGTATGGGAGTGATAATAAGAGGAGGATCGTCAGGATATCCGTAATCAAAATGGAAGAAAAAGAGATGGGAAGCGATACATAAAAGTTCGGGAAGAGAAAATGCAAAGTTTGAGAGTGGAAAAAGAAGACGTAAAATCATGTACCGGATATTTGTATGGAAGGAAAGGAGGAGAGTATGAAAATGGAATGTCAAAGAAATTTAAGAGAAATGGAGAATGGGAGGAATATGTAAAAGAGGTATAAAAAGCTATGGGAATGAATGAGGAAGAAATAGGTAATGTGAGGGAAGAAAGTAAATGGAGAATGAATGAAGAAGAGCGGAAAGAAAGGAACGGAAGTCACGTAGAAGCGTGAGGGTAGCCAAACTTGTACGGTAAGATTAGGTAGAATTCTATAGGAGAATTAGATGCGATACCTTGATATATTTATTCTCAAGGATTAAAATAGGTGTGTATATATCAAAAAACGATTCATATGAAGAGATGTGAAAGTGTCTTTTAATAAGTATTTAGAAACGGAGGGTATTTTTATTCTCAGTGGATACATTAAAAATGATGGAGAAGAATTAATGTCAAAATATAATCATAATATGGGAATATAGTCAATTAGGATTACTCCTGTAATGATGATATACTTATGTAGGAGTATCGTGTATGGGAGGCAGGACTTAGAAAAGGGGGTTGAAGGAAAAAGTGGGATAAGAGTGAAAGGAAGTGAAGGTTATCTGAAATTGAGAAAAAATTGGAATGTCAAAAGCAGACAGATAGGGGAGGATAGGGGAATCAATTTAGAAGAATGGGATGGAAGTGATAATAAGAGGTGGATCGTCCGAATACCTGCAAGGAAAATGGGAGAAAAAGATATGGAAACCAAAAGACAAATGGAGACTCGGAAATAACGTAAAGGAAAAAATGTGATTAGAAACGGACGGAAGGAAGGAATGCAGAGTTTATGAATGGGAAAAGGAGAAATAAAAGCATGAATTGGATAATTGTATGGAAGGGAAAGAGGAGAGGATGACAATGGAATGTCAAAGAAATTCAAGGAAAAGAGTGAATGGGAAAAAATATGTGAAAGAGGTATAAAGAGCTATGGGAGTGGAATAGCAAGAAATAGGTAGTGGGGGGGGGGGAGGTGCACGAAGAATGGATGAAGAAGAGCAGAAAGAAAGGAATGGAAGTCACGTAGAAACGTAAGGGTATTCAAACTTGTACGGTAAGATTAGGCAGAATTCTACAGAAGAATTAGATGCGATACCTTGATATATTTCTTCTCAAGAATTAGAATAGATGTGTATATATTAAAGAACGAATTATATGAAGAAATGTGAAAGAGTGTTTGATTAAATATTCAGAAACGGAGGTTATTTGGACCCCCAGTGGATACATTAATAATGATGGAGAAGAATAATGTCAAAATATAATCATAATATGGGAATATAATCAATTAGAATTACTTCTGTAATGATGATATGCTTATGAAGGAGTATCGTGTATGAAAGGTAGGAATTCGAAAAGAGGGACGAAGGAAAAAGTGGGATAGGAGTAAAAGAAAGTACAGGTTATCTGAAATTGAGAAAAAAATAGAATGCGAAAAGCAGACAGATAGGGGAGGATAGGGGAATCAATTTAGAAGAATGGGATGGAAGTGATAATAAGACGTGGATCGTCCGAATACCTGCAAGGAAAATGGGAGAAAAAGATATGGAAACGAAAAGACAAATGGAGACTAGGAAATAAAGTAAAGGAAATAATGTATTCCGAACAGGACGGAAGGATTAAATGCAGAGTTTAGGATTGGGAAAAGGAGACATAAAAGCATTTATCGGATAATTGTATCGAAAGAAAGGAGGAGAGGATGACAAGAGAATGTCAAAGAAATTTAAGAGCAGGAGAAAAGGAGAAAACATGTAAAAGAGGTAGGAAAAGCTATGGGAGAGAAAGAAGAAGGAATATGTAATGTGAGGGAGAAGAATGAATGAAAAAGATCAGAAAAAAGGATAGGAAGTCACGTAGAAGCGTAATAACAGCCTAACTTGTGCGGTAAGATTAGGTAGGATTCTATAGAAGAATGAGATGCGGTACCTTTATATCTTCATTCTCAAGGGTTAGAATAGATGTGTGTGCATATTAGAAAATGATTTGTATCAAGAGATGGGAAAGAGTATTGCAATTAATATTAGGAGAAACGGAGGTTATGTTCACCCTCAGTGGAAACATTATTAATAAAGAAGAAGGATTAAGGTCGAAACATATTCATAATATAGGAAAAAAAGCAATTAGATTTCCTTCCATAATATTAATATGATACGGAGTATCGTATGAAAGGTAGGAATTCAAATAGAGGGATGGGAAAGGAGTAGGATAGGAGTAAAAGGAAGTATAGGTTATCTGAAATTGAACAAAGAATGGAATGCAAATAGCAGAAAATTAGGGGAGGATAGGGCAACCAATTTAGAAGAATGGTATAGAAGTGATAATAAGAGGTTGATCGTCAGAATACCTGTAGAGAAAATGGGAGAAAAAAAAATGGTAACGAAAAGACAAATGGAGACTAGGAAATAAAGTTAAGGGAAAAATGTATTCCAAACAGGACGCAAGGAGGCAATGTAGAGTTTATGAATGAAAATAGGAGACATGAAAGCATGTATCGGATAATTGTATGGAAGTAATGAAGGAGAGGAGGGGATGACAAGAGTAGGTCAAAGAAATTTAAGGGGAAGAGAAGATGGGAAAAATATGAGAATGAGTTGGAAAAAGCTATGATAGTAAAAAACGAAGAAATAGGTAGTGTGAGGGGAAAAAGTGTACAAAGAATGATTGGAGAAGAGCAGAAAGAAAGGAATGGAAGTCACGTAGGAGCGTAAGGGTAGCCAAACTTGTACGGTAAGATTAGGCGGAATTCTGTAGAAGAATGAGATGCGATACCTTGATATATTTATTCTCAAGGATTAGAATAGATGTGTATATATTGAAGAACGAATTATATGAAGAGATGTGAAAGAGTGTTTAATTAAATATTCAGAAACGGAGGTTATTTTACCCCTCGATGGATACAGTATCAATGATGGAGAAGGATTAATGTCGAAATATAATCATAATATGGGAATATAATCAATTAGAATTACTTCTGTAATGATGATATGCTTATAAAGGAGTATCGTGTATGAAAGGTAGGAATTCGAACAGAGGGACGAAGGAAAAGGTGGGATAGGAGTAAAAGAAAGTACAGGTTATCTGAGATTGAGAAAAGAATGGAATGCGAAAAGCAGACAGATAGGGGAGGATAGGGGAATCAATTTAGAAGAATGGTATGGAAGTGATAATAAGAGGGGGATCGTTAAAATACCTTTGGAGTTTACGAACGGGAAAAGGAGACATGAAAGCATGTATCGGATTTTTGAATGAAAGTAAAGTCACGTAAAAGCGTCAGGGTAGCCAAACTTGTACGGTAAGATTAGGTAGAATTCTATAATAGAATGAGATGTGATACCTTCATAACTTTATTTTCCAGGATTAGAATAGGTATGTATACATTAGAGAATGAATTATATTAGAAGATGTGGAAGAGTGTTGTAATAAAGATTTAGAATAACGGAAGTTATTTCAACCCCTCAGGGTACAAATTATTCTTTAAAAAGAAGGCATGGTGTCGAAATACAATCATATTTTGTGAATATAAGCAATAAGATTTCCTTTTGTGTCAATAATATAATTATAACGGAGTATCGTGTGTGGGAGATAAGAATGCGAAAATAGGGATTGGGGGAAAAGTGGGATAGGAGTAGAGGAAAGTATAGTTTATCTGAAATGGAGAAAAAAAAGGAATGCAAATAGCAGAAAGATAAGGGCGGATGGAGGAATCAATTCACGATAAATGGTATAGGATTGATAATAAGAGGAGGATCGTTAGAATATATGTAAAGAAAATGGAAGAAAAAGAGATGGAAAGGAATAGGTAAATGGAGACTAGGATATAAATTGAAGGAAAAACGTGTTTAAAAAAAACAGAAAGAGAAAGTGCAGAGTTTGAGAATGGGAAAAGAAGACATACGAGCATATATCGGATAATTGTATGGAAGGGAAAGAGAGAAACGATGACAAAAGGATGTGAAAGAAATTGAAGGGAAAGAGAAAATGGGAATAATATGTGAAAGAGGTAGAAAAATCTATGGATGTGAAAGAGGAAGAAATAAGTAGTGTGAGTGGAGAGAGTGTAGAAAGGATGAATGAGGAAGAGCAGAAAGAAAGGAATGGAAATCACGTTGAAGTGTAAGGGTAGCGAAACTTCTACGGTAAAATTACGTAGAATTCTATAGAAGAATGAGATACGATACTTTTATATCTTATTTTCAAGGATAAGAATACATGTGGATATATTAGAGAATGATTTATATTAACAGATGTGATGTGATGTGTTGTAATAAATATTTAGGGAAACGGAGGTTATGGTAACCCTCAGTGGATAAGAGAAAAGCATGCAGGTAGGGTAGAAATTGGAGAAGGATGGAGAAGAAAGTGGGATAGGAAAGGAGTGAAAAGAAGTATAGGTTATCTGAAATTGAGAAAGAAATGAGATGCAAATAGCAGACGGGAAGAGTAGGATACAGGAATAATTTTACGATGAATGGTATAGGAGTGATAAAAAGAGGGGGATGGTCAGACTATCTTTAAAGAACATGGGAGAAAAAGAGATGGGGAGGAATAGACAAATAGAGACTAGTTTAGTTTAGTTTAGTTTAGAGTTTATTCAAGGCTTGGGACATTGTCCCCTAAGGCAAAAAGTGTGATTACAATAATGATAATACATAATTATTGTAAAATATAATTGTAGTAAGGTGAAATAACAGTATTATAGAGATAATATAATAGGTACATGTGCTAACATGTGATTTATAATAAAGTGGAAATAAAGTAAAGTGAATTTATAAAAAAGTAGGAAATAAAGTGAAGGAAAAAATGTGTTAAAAAAAGGATGGGAAGAGAGAATTCAGAGCTAACAGGTGGGAAAAGAAGACACAAAAGCGTATATCAGATGATATCAGATGTTTGAGTTGATAGGAGGAGAGGATGACAAGAATATGCTGAAGAAATTTGAGGGAGAGCGAAAATGGGAATAATATGTGAAAGAGGTAGGAAAATCTATGAGAGTGGAGGAGGAAGGAATAGGTTGTGTGAGGGGAGAGTGTAGAAAGAATGAATAAAAAAGAGCAGAAAAAAGGATAGGAAGTGACGCACAAGCGCAAGGGTAGCCAATATTGGATGTTAAGATTAGATCGAATTCTATAGAAGATGAGATACGGTACATACATATCTTTATTTTCAAGGATAAGAATGGATGTGAATATATTAGAGAATGATATTAGGAGATGTAAAAGAGTGTTGTTTAGAGATTTAGAGAAACGGAGGTTATGATAACCCTCACGGGACACACTTTTAATAAAGAAGAAGAAAATTTTCGAAATATAATCATAATATGGGAATATAAGCGATAAGTATGACTTCTGTAATGATGATATAATCACAGAGGAGTATCATGCAGGTGATTTAGAAATTTGAGGATAGAGAAGAAAGTGGGATAGGAATGAAGTGAAAGGAATCATGGGTTATCGGGAATTGAGGAAAAAAATGGAATGCAAATAGCAGGCAGATAGGGGAGGATGGGGGAATCAACTTAGAAGAATGGTATAGGAGTATGTAATAATAAGGAGGGGGTCGACAGAGTACCTGTAGAGAAAATTGAAGAAAAAGAACTTGGAAGGAAAAGATAAATGGAGACTAGGAAATAAGGTTAAGGAAAAAATGAATTTTAATAGGGACGAAAGGAGGAAATGCAAAGCTAAGGAATAGGAATAGAAGACATGAAAGCATGTATCGGATAATTGTATGGAAGGAGAGGAGAGGATAGCAAGAGAAGGTCAAAGAAATTTGAGGGGAAGAGAAAATGGGAAAAATATGTGAAAGAGGTATAAAAAGTTATGGAAATGGAGGAGGAAGAAATAAGGAGAGAGGAGGGAAGAGTAAATGCATGAATGAAAAAGAGCAGCCAAAGAATATGGAAGTCCCGTAGAAGCATAAGGGTAGTAAAACTTGTACCCTAAGATCAGGTAGAATTCTATAGAAGGATGAGATGCGATGCCTTTATATCTTTATTCTCAAGGATAAGAATACAACTGCATATTAGAGAATGATTCATATTAAGAGATGTGAAAGAGTGTTATAATCAATATGTAGAGAAACGGAGGTTATGTTGACCCTCAGTGGATACATTGTTAATGATGACGGAGGATTAATGTCGAAATATAATCATAATATGGGAATATGAGCAATTAGGATGACTCTTGTAATGATGATATAATTATAAAGGAGTATCATGCAGGTGAGGAAGAAATTTGAGGAGGATGGAGTGAGGAGAGCAAGAATCGCAGTTGGTACGAAAACGTTATCTCGGGACATTCGGATGTCTTAATTACGTTATATGCATCGAATGCAGAGGTCAGAGGGCTTTGCCCTCGGAATATCAATGAGCTCCTTGAACTGCGCTGCGCTTTATCTTGACGTCCCCTCTTCTAAGGAGGAATATTAATACGTAGAACTGATAGCGGTAGATCAAAAGTTTCGAAAATCTAGATATTTCTTATCTTTCATCAATAATTGGATCGGTTGTTGTATGCAAAGTTACTTATTAACTCAAAGGAATATCAATTATCTGGCAAACAGAAGTTCTTGGGTTCGAAGCCCGACAAAGTTGAAACACGTTAGTTTTTTCGGAAAAAATTGCATTGGATTTATTTATAGAAATCTTCCATCTTTTCTTAATAGCGCAAAGATATTATTGAAGATTTAATTAGTCAATAAGATTTTTGCAATAAATTTCTGATATGCGGATCGTGAAATAAAGTCTTCTCTTAGAACTGATAATGATGGATGAAATGAAAAGTTTCGATCAAAATTTTATTATTGTTTATCATTAGTTTGAAAGCACATATACTCCTTCGAGAAAGGGAAGGTCCTTGATCCGAATGATAGAACTTGATGAGGAAATGTAGCTTTTTTTGTTAATGTATATTATCATAATAATAAATAATAATATTATTAATAAATAATATAATATAATAACCGACAGCAGTAGCTGCGTGGTAACTTCCGACTTGGTCGGGATCTCGAATGTCAAGCATGAACGGGCGCGGTTAGCGCTCGGGTGGGTGACTGTTCGGGATTCTCGCTTAGTCGTGTTTTCACCATGTGTAATTACTGTCGAGCGGGAGATTTGACGCCGGGGATCGGTGTAAGAATTCGATGCTATCGAATGCCTACATCTAATCAGGAGTTTTGGTTCTCTGCAGTTTTCTTCTCCTTTGACCAAATGTTCAGGTGAATGCGAGCGTTTTAAAATAAAATACCGGCTGCAGACGGTTGGGGAAGGAATTTGAATTGAATGGTTAAATGTCGGACGATCTCCTGTTGAGGTGTGGATGTAGATATGTAAAAACCCGGAGAGGGTATACATGGAGTGATGAGTCTAATCTAAAATCTAATATAATATATTATGATATAATTATATAATATATAATATAAAAGTCCACAATTATATATTTCTTTTTATGGTAAAAAAAAAACCATTCAGGCATTCATTCAATAAAATCAAAGGGAAAATTTCTGCTCGGAAGGTTAGCAGGGAGAGGGGGGGGGGCACGGCTTACATTTTGACGTCTACCCTACAATTTTAAGCGTGACGCTGAGTATGATTGTCCCCTAAAATGCTTTTGAAACTGGTATGCTAATAAAATATAAGCTGTCACAGGGAGGATATCCTACTCCTATGAGACTTGGTAACAGGAAACGGTATTGGACGGTATTGTTTCGATGACCAGTAACAGGAGTAACTTTCCCCTCAAACGAGACTTAGGAAAAGGGGGAAGTATGTGACATACGTTATTTTCATGACAAGTCACAAGAAGGACATCCTACTCCTATGAGATTTGGTAACAGGAAACGGTATGTAACCTGCATTATTTTGTGAATTATTATATTTCATGCATTATTATTACAGGGATGAATTGCCGCTCCAACGGGACTTGCGCGAGGGGTAGGTATGCACCCTAAATTCTTTTAATGGCCAGTCACAGAAGTAACTTTCAGCCCCCAATAGACTTGGGAAAAGGGAAGGGTATGTGACCCTTATTTCGATGAACGGTTAAAGGTGTGACTTTCCGCTCTCACGAAACTTGGAAAGAGGGTCAGGTATGTGACCTACATTATTTCAATGACTAATCACAGGAGTGACTTTCCACTCGAACAAGATCTGAGAGAAGGGGGAAGTATGTTACCTATATTGTCTTCATGACAAGTCATAGGGATGCCATCCTGCCCTTATTACACACGAGAAAAGACAACGGTATGTGACCTGCATGATTTCGATGACAAGTCAAAGGAATGGCTTTATGCCCCCACGAAAAATGGGAAAGAGGGAAGTATATACCCTGAATTATTTCCATAATCAGTCACAGGAGTAACGTTCCGCCCCCAAAAGACTTGAGAAAAAAGGAAGGTATGTGAACTTTATTATTCCGATGACCAGTCACAGGAGTGACTTTCCACTCACACGAGGCTTGGAAAAAGGAGGAAGTATGTGACCAACATTATTTGTTTGACAAGTCACAAGAAGGACATCCTACTCCTATGAGACTTGGTAACAGGAAACGGTATGTGACCTGCATTATTTCGATAACCAGTCACAGGGATGACTTTCTACTCCCACGAGACTTGGTAAAAGTGGAAGTATGTGACCTACATTGATTTCATGACAAGCCACAGGGTTAGCTTTCCGCCCACAAGAGACTTGGAAAAGAGGAGGTATGTAAACTACATTATCTCTATGACTAGTCACAGATGTGACTTTTCGCCCACACAAGATTTGGGAAAAGGGGAGGAACGTGACTCACAGTTTTTTCATAGCCAGTCACAGGAGTGACTTTCTGCCCCTACGGAACTTGAGAAAAGAGGAAGGTATGCGCTAAAATTTAACATTTCCTTCAAAATTTATCTCTTTGGTTAGAAATTAACCTGCACATTATGAAAATTCAAATGTTTTTTTGGAAATTAATGTTTTTTATTCGTCATTGAGTTGCTTCTGTTAAAGTCTTTATAGATGTGACATTTAATGAGTGAAAAAACTTATTTCTGGGTTAGAAAATCGTCTCTTAGGTTTGAAGAATAATCTCTTTTTGTTATGTATGCCAGATCTCAAACAAAAAAACTTCTTTTGGTTGAGAGTCTAATATTTAGTTTGAAAATTGCACAGTTTTGGAGAAAACCCGTCTTTGTTGCTTCAAAATTCAACTCTTTGGTTGGGAATTAATCTATTCTGGTGCAGGCTTCAAAAATTTTGTTGAAAATTTCGCCCTTTTAGTTAACTTCAACTATTTTTTATACTAAATTACTATCTTTTTTTCGAAATATCAACTAATACATTTTTTATAAGCATACGTCTTTTTAACTTGAAAATGGAGTTACTTGCAACAAAATTTTCCTCCCAGTAAATAATTCAATTATTGTTTCAAAATTTACCTATTTTGTTGCATTATAATCATATCCTAGTTCTACCAAATCTTTTTTTAAAATATCCCTCCACCTGATTCTCGGCCTTCCTAGTGGTCTCTTACTATTCGGTTTCCCTTTCATGATTTGCGCTACCGATCTATCGTTGCCCATTCTAGCTACATGTCC
>WSXT02092065.1:0-11690 GCA_011762715.2 Neuroterus valhalla
GAGGAGGTGTGTGACCTACATTATTTTTATACCCATTCAAAGGGGTGCCTCCACCCCCTCTCGAGACTTGGGAAATGGGGGAGGTGTTTTACCCACGTTAAAAAGGGTATGGCGTGTGACCTAAGCAACTCTGCACTTTATACCGACATTTTCTCTTATTTCCTTAAAAACTACACTACCAAAGAAGATAAATGTAACAAAACATGATTTTTATGGATTTTCCATGGTTTTCAGCATGAAAATCAAATTTGCGAGTATTTTCACTATGAAACCCGTGATCAACGCGTCAAAATACATAGGTATACTGAATTTTTAAAAAAATCGAAGGAAAGCGCGTTTCGGAACGCCACCCTAAATTATTAATCAAGTTACCTCCAGGGTTTTTATAATCGTTCATTCAAGATAAGCAACAGAATTATTGCCTTCTTTCCTAATAGTAAATTGGATTGGATATACAATACTGTTGAAGGTGTTTATGAATTCTTATATTTTTTTAATGAAAAATTGCAGGGGTATCATCCCCGTAGCGTTTGTAAAGAATAGGGGTAAAATTCAAAACTTCAACTACCCCTTCTTCAATATCTTTCATAACTAAATTGGAAACAATAGGAGATAACGGAGAGCCCATTGGGCATCCTGGAACCTGCTTATGAAATTTATCATAACACGAAGAAACTTGTTTGTTAATATTTTCAAGACTTTCTTTCAGATCCCCCCTTGCCATGCAAACGCATGAGTTTTGCCAGAAATCGGATTTAAACCGTTTGAGATATATTTATTTAAATTGTGAGAAGGAGAACGAATCGCAGAAATTGAATTGTTTTAAAATTTGCACATGTTTAAAAAACTATTTTGACTTAGGTTATATTTACCTTTCAAGAAGATCTACAATGAAGGTTGAAACATGCTTTTGATGTCGAGTAAAATTTGCTGTTGCTCAGAAAAAATGCATCCATTCACGGCCAGCGAATAATGCACCAAGTTTGCCGGAAAAGAATCCAAACAAAGAAATGTTTGGTCGATTTGAGCTTAAGCATCCAACAAAAAAAAGATAATTAAAAGATTTCTCCATCGAGCGAATAAACTAAACAAAATTCAAACCCTACCCTGAAAGTTTCGCTAACCATTTTCCAATCTATGTTTGCTTTCAAATTTGGCGAGTCTAAAATAACTAAACAATTCTTGAAGCATGGAGGTGTAGCACTGGGTGGAAGAATGCGAGGAGGTGGAAAGGAGTGGAATAGGCATGGAGGAACTCTGCATGAAAGAGGGGAGAAAAGGGCGATTGCATGGGCGAAGGGGGTGTTGGGCAAGATGAAGAAGAAGAGAAGGAAGGAGGAGGAGGAACGGAGATAGGTGTGTAAGAAGGAGAAGAAGTAGGTGTAAGAAAGATGTAAATAGTAGGTGAGGAATTACAAATGAGGCATATAAGATAAGAAATTGGTAGGAACCGCAGAGGCAGAGTTTGGCAATGCGAGGCTGGCGAAATGTAGGAAAACGCGTGCGAGGCGAAGCGAGGAAGGCAAGGCAATGAGAGCGAGCAAGCGAGCGGTCATAGTAATAAGGTATGGATGGATGATAGTGTATAAAGTGTGGACGGGTGTTAGAGTTTAGTATTTGATGTAAAAAATTTTTTGTAAAACATGGTGGTGTAAGCAAGTTAATTTTTCAAGGCTAATAGGCTGAAGAATTTACGTTTATCTATCTATTTACTACCTATTGCTCATTAGGGTGGATCGAAGAAAAGCGATTCTTCAATCTGAAATCGCTACAGCGCATGAGAGTGGCGTATAAGGATCTTCCAAGAGTTAATCAATTTAGAATCGATGGGCGTGCAGCTTGGTATCAGCGCTAAAAAAATTGTAAGAATTCCTGAATTTCAGAGCTTCAAATTTTTTCAAATTTCAATTCTGACCTATCATTTCATAAGAGATCAGAAATTTTCTGGTACTTGGAAACTTTGCAGCGATGAAATTAACGATGCAAGAATCATCGAGACCCAGGAATCCAAACTGGACATACAGCAAGTTGAAAAAAATTTATTCATGTCTTGATGAAATCATCTTTATAAAATTTGGCTGACAATTTTTCATGAGCATGTGGGGGCTTTTCATCATTAAAATACACTATAGAGCCTAGTACGGAAAGGAAAGAGCAGTGGAGGAAGCGACTGAATATGGGCAATTAGAGAGGAAGTGCAGACACGCTGCTAAAAAAATTCAGAATTATAAATGATAAGATTAGAAAAGAGGTAAGACCGATAGAAGATACAAAAAAGAGTATCACAGATTGGTGGTATGATGAATTGATTAGAAGTTAAGACAGGATGAAAGAAATTGTAAAAAAAAAGTAAAATGAAAAACTTAGCAGGAAAAGAAGAGATTTAAAACGAATTTTAAGTGAACAAAGACAGAAGGAAAAGGAAATTTGTATGAAAGATGTCAAAAAGCGATAAAGAAAGGAAGGGAATAAAGAGTGGTTAACAGGAAAAGAGGGGAAAGTTTTAATAAGGAAATCAGTATGAACGGATAATTGGGATTTTTCAAGATTCTACGTGGAAGCGTGGGAAAGAAGGAAATATGACAGAGAAATAGGTCAAGGGTTTGCAATAAGGTGCGAAGAAGCGAAGGGTGCCAGAGGAATGGAAGGCATGGCAGAAACAAATTAGGAAGACAAGTGGAAGAAAGCGGAAGTATACCACACTACCGGACTGGTTTCACGAAACGGATGGAAACCATATGTAACGTTTGATGCTCAATTATCAAATGAATAGGAACTAAGGTCGGACGGAAGACAATTGGCTTGCACTATTTGTGGTTTTCGAAGTAGCTTTAGACTTATTGAACAGGGAGGTGCTTTTGAAGGCTTTAAAAGGAAGAAGAATAGATGACAGTTTGATAGAAAGGCTGGAAGAGATATTTGTCAAGACTGAAATGAGGGTGAAGATAGGAGAAAGAGGAGGGGGGGGGGGGGGCATTTTGCACAGAATAAAGACTTTTGCAATAAGGCTCATGGGGAAAAATAATATCTTCAAACGAAGATAATGTTTTTTCAGTAATAAAAAATGCAGAGTAGAGTACATTCAGAAAATAAATAGGGATGTAGTGGAGTGGGTGAAAAATTTCTGCTACCTAAGTTTTTTTTCTATCATAAGCTCGAGCCGTAAACGAGCTGCAGGTGAGAAAGAGCATGGAATACGTGAATAGAGTAATAGGACCAGTGTGGTGAATAGGGAAAATAAGGTCAATATGTCAGTATGGCAGTGGTTAGTTATGGAATTGAATTAATGGGGTTAAAGGAAGATAAGAATGTGGAAGGTCTGCATGAGAGATTAATAAGATAAGCTTTAACGATGAGATCAAATGGCAAAAAGTGGTGGGATTTGGATTAGAAGGGAGGGTAAGAGCACGTAGACATTGGATAGATGAAAAGAAGAATCATGGTCGTATATGTTAGAAAAATGTTTACAGATTATGGAGAGGAAGACGAAAATATCCAGTAGTTTTTAAATTAGATTTTGAATGGAAATAGTCGGGGTGAGGAATGAATGAAGAAGCTGGATGAGTTGAAAGAGTTGAAAGAGAGACAGACAGACAGAGAGAGAGAGAGAGAGAGAGGGGGGGCTTGTTTGCTCGGGGTAGGGGAGTGACAATAAATCCAAAAAATGACTCTTTGAGAAGGATAGTACGGAGATATTGTTGCGAAATACTGCTACAATATTGCGATTGAAGGTGGTCGGAGAAACGGAAGCTCAAGGCAAGGTCGCAATCGTCTAGGATTAAGAATTGTATTCACTAGGATTAGTGAGAAATAGTCACTTATGTAGTACATAGGAGACGCTGCTAAGCAAGTGTAGCAGTCAGACGCGTTACACCTCGCTCGTAAATTTCAATCCAATATTTGCTTTTTTAACCTTTTAATACAGTTTAAAAATTTTTTTCAACAATTGACAGTTCCTTGTCTTTCAGTTGAGTGTATTTTCCAGAATCTAGCTGCAGTTCTTGAACGCTATCAATTCTTGAACGGACTCATCTATTTATTCTGGGAATTATTATCTTCGAAAATGGCATCAGAATTTCCAGTTTCGGAATTTCATCAGCTCTTGCAAAAATTTAGTGGATTAGGGTCCTTGCTTTTGTCCTTGCATAAAAAAGTGGACCAGCTTATACTAGAGAACACAGAACTTGAAACTGAACAGGAAAAATTGAAGGATGCTATGAGGGGACAGGGCGACATAAATCCAAATTTAGGATAAAGCCCTGAGAAAAAACAACTTAACTTATTTTGTTTCATTGAAAAGAACAATAAACTTTTAGGCATTCCGTACAATCGGTCAAACGACTAAGCTTCAACAGGTCGGGTCCTACATTGTATCACTTTTCAGTCTTTTTATTCTCTTGTTACCCTACTGACTCATTGGAAAACTCATATATTTTATGTATAAATGCCACCAAAATTTCAACTTATGTTAGCTGAAATGAGAATAACCTGGTTACTTCCGTACAAGATCTACATGTACCGAAGAGGCTCACCGCCACTTTTTCTAACTCAGATATCGATTACCTCCACACAAACATCATTGAAGTCATAATGAAGTGTGCAGAAAAATCGGATCTGCGCAGAAAATGAAAAATTCCCAACCCATGAGCAACCAAAACGCGATGAACCCTGGTTCGACCTAGATTTTGGGCAGCTCAAAAGATTTTTATCCGATTCCTTGAAAAAAGCAAGCGCCGCTGCTTTCTCTGATGAAACGGAAGAGTCCTATATTGTTACTAAATAGAGGTACGAAACTCTATGATCGGATAAAAAATGCAAATTTGAAAATTACATATTAGCTGTTCTAGAAAAGGTTAACGACAGTAGGGTTTTTGGGGCACCGTGAATAAATTTAGAGGTTTGGAGGGGGAATCCTTGTCAGTTATTTCCACTAAAGACTGGGAGAACATTTATCATCTGACACTTCCTATGAGACGTTCGTCACCAACTTGTTTTGGGGATGTACGTCACCCTCTGCTTCACGGGGATATCACATCTCAAGGAATCCTCGATTTTATAAACAAATGTAAACCTAATAAAGCTCCAGGACCCGACATGATCTCTAATAGTTCCTATGCAAATTAACCACAAAATTGGTTCCTTTGTGTCGAAACTTTATCCAATAAAATATTTCATAATGAATACATTCCAGTAGGCTCAAAAATCATTAGAATCTTACAAAGCTCATATGAAAGAGTTTCAACCCGTGAGAAGGCGAAGGTCTAAATCTCACAAGGGGGCCTTTAGGTCGTCTAATTTTTGTTTTGGTCGATACTCTCCTCAGTGATAGACACCTAAGAGAGGTTTTCTGAAAAAAATCAAGAAGGCACAATTTTGGACCATTCTAGAGAAAATTGCATTCGAAGAAATTGAGCTAGCGTAAATGTATTTGCAAGCGCCTGATAGCTCACCTGGTAAAGCGTTTGGTTGATGGTCGCAAGGTTGCACGCTCGATCCTCGATGCCTGTACCTTTTTTTATCATGCAAAACTGTTTATTTATTCATTTTCTAATGTTTATTATTAAAATTATAATTTCTCATAATGATTTAATAATTTTTTTGAATGAAAACTCTGTTTTAACTCTCCATTCTCTCTCGTTTGGAAAGTTGTGTATTTTCTCTAAAATTATGAATGATTAAACTATCTGTAGTATTTATATTTTTAATTCAAATTATGAAATAAGAGTTTCAAACGTAAATTATAATTCTAAAGATAAAATCAAAATGTTTTACTCAAAATGCAAAAAATGAAACACAGGAATAATGGTCAATTATGTTTCAAACCTTTTTTAACTTCCAGTAACATTTATTCAGAATAAATACTATACATAATTATGTACCATTTGGATTACGTAGTATCGCACGAACTAGAGTGATACTTGTCGTAGAAGCAAGGCGATACTACGTAATCCTGATGTTTCATTTTTTTGTATTTTGTATAAAACATTTTTATTTCGTCTTTAAAATTGCAATTTTCGTTTGAAACACTTATTTCCTAATTCAGATTAGAAATATAAATACTACAGATAATTATATAATTAATCATTTCAAAGAAAATACACATCTTTCCAAATCAGAGCTAATGAAGAGTTCAAACATAGTTTTCATTCAAAAAAATGATTGAACCATTATGAAAAATTTTAATTTTGAGAATAATCATTAGGAAATGAATAAATAAACAGTTTTGCATGGTAGAAAATAGGTGCAGGCATCGAGAATCGGGCGTGCAACCTTGCGGCTATCAGCCAAACGCTTTACCAAGTGAGCTACCAGGTGCTTGCAAATACATTTACGCTAGCTCAATGACCATTCGCTCGCAATTCTTCGATTGCATTTTCCCCGAAAATAATCCGAAATTGCGCCTTCTTGATTTTTTTCAGAAAACCTCCATTAGGTGTCTATCACTGAGGAGAGTGTCGACCAAAACAAAAATTAGGCGATCTGAAGGTCTAAGTCCAATCATGTTCAATCTCCATTCATCCGACATAGAGAAATGTCCCGGAGGTAGGCGTTTAGAGTACTTGGAAATAAGAGCATTATCTTGCTGATATATGCCGACGATTTGAATACCTTTACTGATACCAAAATTGATGTGATCAGGAAGCTGAAGGCCCGTGAGGAATATTGTGCAGTTGATAGTCCTAGGGTTAACGAAATAGGAACAAAATATACTATCTTTACAATGAGCAGAACCAGCGATAAACTCTTAGGCCTTAATTATGACAGTAGTCTTTAAGAATTTGTGCCGTAGCTGATTACTTTGGTACTGCTTTTTCAAGAGTTCGGAATCCGAGCAAGCTTCTTACGACGCTGTAAGAAGGGCGCTGTAAAAGAGAAAAAATATTTTAAAAAATAATAATAAATCTAACTTTTCCTTTATTATCATTTTTTAAGATATTATTGATTTATTTTTTATTTCTTTTACCGTTATTATGTATTTTTTTGCATAAAGAAGCATAATCGGTGCTATTGCAGCTCTAACTCAATAGTTTCTCAGGGAAAAACTATCTAAAGCTCAAACATCTTCCATCTCTACCATCCTGCTCTGGATACGACACAACAAAAGTCTACGTGCATTAAATTTAACGTGAAACTAATAAAAATTTCTTATCTCAAACGCTTTGGGAGATGCAGACTTCAAGAGGTACATTTTTCTGGAAGATACCCAATTTTACTAGATTGTACGCCCGAAAATGTTGATGCAAGATCCACTTAATCTTGGTTGAGTTTCGATTTTTCGTCCTTTGAGTGGATATTCATATAAATGAAATGATAGAATCTCAATCTGTTATGAATGTTTCATTATTATTTAAAAACTAACCTATCTTCAATTATATGATTCATGAATTGATTCCAAAATTTTCTGTTTGCGTAAATGTAGGTATATATTCACGCATCGTAGAGCTCTGGTGCGATAGCTCGGCGGTCTCGGTAGATCCAGAATAAACCAATTTTGTTATTCTTACGAGAAAGTATAAAGTGCAAAATTTGGTAATAATACTAGACAGTAATCTGATTTGAGCGAAGCATCAAGAAAATACATAGGCCCAGAACCGGTACTGGGAGTAGCGTCTTGTTGCATTGTAATGGCAATCCAAAACTGGACCCGGATAAAGCATCGAGAGTCCTGGGACCAAACAGACAGATGCCGACAGACAGACAGATGCCGACAGATGGAAGCATCTTGGGCCCCTTGTTAAGGATGGACAGCGCCAGGAAAATCCTGAGTTAACCCAAGAAAGATCTGAAGGCTGGTAGTCTAGATGCTCACTAGGCACAAACACTTTAACTATTATGTGCACAAAATAGGATTATATCCTACGACAGAGTGCAGGAAATGCGGCAGGGATGATAAAACATCCTTGCACGACCTATGACAATCCTCTTCATCACACGAATCCCGTTATCACACTGACCCCTTGTGGGAACTAGCAGTCCAGTAGCAGTCCAGAAATATTAAGGAAACTTATATAAACTGCAGTTTTTCTCGTTTTTTACTCAATTTCAATGAGTTTCGACAGTCCAAAAGTGTTCAACGTTCAGATTTGTTTCATGTCCAATTAAATAAATACAAAAAATTATTTGATTTGTAATAGAAATAAAATTAAGGTTCATTCAAAAATTATTATGAGGTATTATTGGTGTCATTTATTTACACAGAGGGCTTGGTCACTTAAGACCTAGGTCAGAGTCTCAAACATGTTTGGGGGCATCTTTAACACCAGATGTGATCTATTACAAAGGTTCTAAACCCTGATAAGAAGATTTTGCTAGGTCTCCAGGAACTTGAAAAAGATTTAATTGATGGAATTCAAAAATAAGCCTCGAGCCATTAGTTTAGTTTTGGAAAGAAATGTTGCATTCTTCTGAATTTTTAATTGAAATTTTGATGACGATGTTCTAGAACTTTACTTGTACATTGAATAAGAAATATTTTGATCTTGACAGAAAATAATTCATATTATTAGGATCTAATAGAAATTTTAATTGGAATTCCACAGACACACACATTCTTGGTCAAAAGGTAGCGTGTTGCACACGCACCACCAGTACTGTGTGGGTCGACGCATGAGGGATATCTATGTGTCATTTTTAGGAGACTTTTGTAAGTACATTGTCTGTATTTCATAGTCAAGACAGATATTCGTAGTTTCGCGAATATAATAGAGTTCAGTTTTATCATTGTCAACGAGTCTCATCACTGTTTCTCTGTCAACCGTACTATGACTTTCAGAGCTATACGAAACATTTGGTTCTTCGAACCAGATGCTCTCTGTTTAAGAGTAACGTGAACGTACAGTTTATTAAGAATACTCTCAGCTGTTTATTCAAATTTATATATAGAGGAATAGGATAAAGTCATTGAAAATTCAGAGAAAGAGAAAAGACTAGGAAAACAGGGGGGACCTCATAAAAAGGGAGAGGAGTTAGGAAGTAGGATGGAAAGGAAGAGCTCAATCCAGGAGTTTAAAGGGTGGAAGATAAAGAAATGGCAATGAGGAAAGGTTCAGAAGAATAGAGTGAAGAACAGGAAGGAGCGAGAGAGAGTGAGGGAAAGATGGTGGAGAGAGGGAGAGTGTGTGGGGGGGGGGGGGGGGATGTGGCGGGGTCTGGGAAAAGGGCCCCGAGCGTCCTGGGGAAGGTTTTTCAGGAGCGGTTAAGGAAGAGGCGACAAGCCCATTATAACTTATAGAAACTGCTGAAGAAAAACGCTTGCTGAACATAAATGAGTGCATTAAAAGTCATTCTGACTTCATAGTCTGGAACAGCAACGTTTATTTTATCTTAAACCATCATAATTCCGAAAATGTTTTTGAACGCTAAGGGCCATCTTCTCAGATCGCGTCACATATTGTGGTTGAAGGTCAAAGTTCAGGAGGAAGATAAAGTGTGAAAGAATTGCCGAAGAGAATAAAGGCAGAGGTTGAGGTAGTGGGAATAAGAAGCATAGGAAGGGCCGGAAGCGGAGAAGAGAAATTGGCGCTAGTGAAATGGAAATAGAGACAGATACGATGCACGTTGGGCAAAATTGCGGAATGGGAAAAGGAGAAGGGGAGAACTGCACGAACTGAGTATGGAGAAATACAGATAGAAGGCTTCTGGCAGGATTGGAACAGAGAGGGGACAGACTCAGTAAAATGCGAGAGGTCGGGCAAAGGAGTGAGAAAGGAACAGGACAGGAAGAACGAAAATGAAAACTAAGGGTGAAGAAAATATAATATTAAAAAAAGTTGAAAAATGAAGGAAGATATTTTACTAGAATGTAGCTGAATCGAAAATGAAGGACAGCGAACGCATGGAAAATTCAGGGCAATATAAAGTCGGAGTGATGATGGAGGTATAACTAGATGATAGGAGGTAGAAGAAAGTGGAAGAGAGGCTACCGAGAGGATACAGGTGAGAGGGGCAAGAGGAAATTATAGAAAAAAGGGCAGAACAATAAGAGGAATGGTAATGGAAATAAGGAAATATTTGATGGTAGGGAGAGAAGATGGGAGTGGTTTGGAGAAACAGTAGGGGGGATTAATAGAGCTAGAGATAAGAATAGTAGAAGAGAGGGGGAGGATATTAGGTTTCTATATTAATGCAGATGTATAGAGAAAAACAGAGGAGTAAGGGTAGTGATTTGGTGGAATAGAAAGTTTATACGAGTGAGATAAACTTTGAAGACAGTATAGTGGATAGAAAGGGGAGAAAATTACTAAATAGTTTGGAGCTTGATATTCAGCAACACAAGTTCAAATTTTTCAATTTCGAGTTGTGTCTATAAGTAGACCGTGGAGGAATGAAGTAGCGGTTATTTTCGAATTTCTCGTTCAGGAGATGAGTGAGAAAGCATGTCCATTGGAACGATTCCCATTAGAAGGAAGCAAAAGGATGATGAAGGTGAGGATGAAGCTGAAGATGAAGAACCGTCACGGGAAACGCGTGATGACAGAGGGCGTGGAAACAAGGAGATAATCTAGGCGAGCTGAGAAAGAAATTGTGATGAGTTACACGAGACATCGGTTGAGAGGGTAAGCCACGGGGGAGGGGAGATGTTCGTAACTTCTTTTAAACTGAATAATGACTTCAGCTTGCAAATTTGTAATTTATTCTGTGGTGTTATTCGATTACGATTTTCTCGGTTTACATCGTTAGGAAGCGAACTTTCATATAAAAACGCTAAATTTTCTCCTTCAGCTTACTTTCTTCGTAAAACAGATGGCTCACCTAATAACTTTATAATTTTTCTGGAGCGAACGGGACACAAAACTCTATTTACAGATTGTTTCTTACAGATTTCGAAGATCGTATATTAATCATTAAAGATTCTACATCTGCTTCTGAGATATTTTTGGTACTCAAATTCAGCTTCGATACAATGAAATAAAAATTCGAATCTGAATTATTATTTACTAGAAAGAAAATGATTTCTCTCTTGGTAAAGTGTAAGTTTGTTACTTCAGATGAGATTTTGAAGAGAAGTAAAGACAGGCAAACACTCCTTCCGAGCATCCTGCTCTACGTCAAATTAATCTATGAAAAAGTGTTGAATAGTCTGTGAAGGGGATGACAAGTATAATTTCTACAATATCGATGTTTTACATGAAATTCTCCTCAAAATAATACTGTATATGAGACATTCTTTTACAAATCGTACAGATTTGGACGAAAGTTGACCGACTCATTTTTGATTGAGCTAATACTTTTTTACGGGTTCTTTATCGAAAAAGAGAAGATACGTATTTGAGGGTTCTTTTTATTTTGCAATTTTTTCAGAAATAGGAAGGGTTGAAAAATCGAGAATTTGAATGAAGACTATTCTGAAAAAAATCATAACTCCTGTTCTATTTGAGCTAGAGATCATATTCTTTTTTCACTTGGAAGGTGAAAGAACGAATTTTAATTTTTAAAAATCGTGCCAGGAATATTCTTAACAAATTGAAATTGTTATAAATAAATAAAAATTTTAATCGATTTTTAACTAGTTTGACCCCCATGAATAAAGTTGTTAAAATTTTTTATCGTATTCTACGTCAAATTTCCGATCGAAATCGATTTATTTTAAAATAGTGAAATAATTATTACTATCAGTCGCGGACAGCCGATAGGAACCAGTCGTGGGTGTGGTGAGCCCACATTGGTATAAATATGTACACAATAGCCCG
>WSXT02092076.1:0-11690 GCA_011762715.2 Neuroterus valhalla
ATATTTACACGATTTCCCCAAATCGTAATCTACTATATCAATAATGAATATTGAAATAGCAAGTATTGTTATAGAATATCTTTGAAAGGCTATACGAAAGCCCCGACAGAAACTTCTTGATTCGTACCGCTTCTTTCCGTCATGCGTTCCTCCTCTGACATAGCGGGACGCCCGTCGGACTCGTCCACCTCCTTGCACTCCTTTACTGCTTTCAAGTGATCCAACTGATTTTGAATCTCCTTTTTCTTCACTACATAGTTCAATTGAGGGTCAACCTGCTTCTTCTTATTCATATTGAATGGCGCAGGTTGCTATATGTGCCCCTGGCGACAACAGAGAAAAATTAGCCAAGAGAGAATGCTGAGCGGGAGCGAGGCTGCCACCGAGGCGGTGACCCCCTCTATTTTTTTCCATACCTCCAAAAGAAATCCGTAGTGTCACCTGGCGAGCAGCTGAGGAAGTACAACATATATCTTATAATCTTGAGAGGGAAGCATAAAGTACAATCTTTATTCAGATATATCTCAGATTATCATTGTTTTTACTTCCTGTATTGGAATTAAGATGAGATATTCAGATACCTTGGATTTCGATAGTACTTACCAATCAAAAAGAATGGTAAAATTGGAGAAACAATTGGATAATTGATAATTAATATAATATAATAAATGATTTTTCAAATAATAAATTCACCTCTGTTTTAGAAGGAAATCTAGCACTTGATAAATGAAAGAATTATTCCCAGTGACAAAAATGCACAAGGAAAAAAAGCTAAGACCCAGAAATGCGCATTCTATTTACGCAGTTGTTTAGTAATTCACAGAAATGTATGAGAATAGAAATTCAAGAAAATTGAATAAACGTGCAAAAAAGTTTCGTAAACATTTTCTCTGAGTGCCGTCAGTCAAGAAAAATATCCATCGATTCGAAATCGATAGATAAATGATTGAAATACGTTACTCATAAGTTATATTTTATAATTACTAAGAAGATAATATTGTATGCTTGAAAATTTACAAAAATGATCGAAAAGCCGTAGCATGAATAATAAATAAAAGTTGAGATCATGATTCTTTATTTGAATGTTACCATTTTCATCTAGGCCTATTTATGTCTGGGACAGAAGTCACAACTTTTTTTTCGAATCTTCATTCATAAAAACTATCCCTATTATTGCATGCCAATCCTCATAAAGTTCTTCGAAATTATACCCTTCACGTTTTTCTAGAAACTATGTTGTTTAGGAATCAATCGTACAGTAATATTTAGAGATCATTTTATAAATTTGAGAAATTTCAAACGATTTCCATAAAATAATTATTATTCCAATTATTTTTTCCTTATCACAATATTTGATGGGCTTTTTTGTCAATTCCAAGGATCAAGTTCAAGACTGAGTAATCTGGAGATTAACTGAACATCTAGAACATCCTTAGAATATATAAAAAATGTAATCGAAAAATTTAACAGCTGAGTAACGCGTTGCATTACATTGAAAAATGTGAGTGTAACGCGTCATTTTTAAAGGGTAATTTGTCAAACACGGAAAGTAAACCACATGTTGATTCGTTCTTTTGCATTGAGTCCTCGGAATTGAGATCCTAATTATGAGCATATTATCACCATTATTCATTATAAACCAGGAAGATATATAATATGCAATTGGTAGTAATTTGGCATTTTTCTTTTATACGCTTTCAGGCTATTAGTGAACCTGATTCCTGTGAAGCATACGCTCTTCTGTGTAAGGAACTCTCTTTGATGGAAGTTGCCGGCACCTATTCTAGAAAGAATACTGCTTTGAAAAACTTTGGGAAATTAATCACTGAACGTTGCCAGTCAGAATTTAAAAATATTTATGAAAACAAGAAATTACGGGTAGCTAAAGCCAAGGAAATTGAAGAGTGCACGGATACTAAAAAGAAGAAGGAGTTGCAAGCACTTTACGAAGAAGAAGAAACAAAGATAAGAATAAAATCTGTTGGTAACATAAGGTTTGTATTCCTGCAAGTTTTTACGCTTTAATGTGATACTGGTTTAGTTTACAAAATTTTTGATTTTTTTCTCAGATTCATGGGAGAACTTTTCAAACAAGGAATGTTGACAAAGGAGATTATGCATTTTTGTATTAATCAATTGTTGCAACACAGAGATGCCGAGAACTTAAGATGCTTATGTGAACTATTAACAACAATAGGAAAAAGTTTGGAAATCAATTTTGTGAGTTTTTTGAAATTGCATGAAAGTTTTTATTCCACAAAAAGCCAGTGTATCATGATGGCAAAACTTAATCTCAAAGTGATTTAATGTTCTTGCTGCACCAAATCAGCTGGAACCTTCTGCCACTAGCGGACCAGTGCTTAAATACACTCATCAAGATGATCAGTGGGTTCTTCATAATATGGACGGAAAGCGAGTCTATAGCAGGGAATTCTTGATGAAACTGCGAGAGAATCCCAACAGTAAAATCAAACCTTCGAACCTTCCAGACTTGGATGTTGTATTGAAGGATAGTACAAAGATCCGACAATATACAAGTAGAGTATGTACCAGAATTTTCTCTTTCAATTTTCGGTTCCGTGTTTTGGAATTCGTAGCATAAATGGTGTTTTTTTATTAACATTCCAGAATCGTAGTCTTGAACTTAGGCCGTTCAAAGAACAAAATATGGGCAGGTATGATAAATTGTTTCCTGGTTTCACTAATGCTAATGAGAATTTGATGAACGCGAGAATAGGAAAGGTGAGATAATTTTTCATAACTTGTAAATTAGTATGAATGGCGGTTGCTTCGGGGTTCTCAAAAAGTTAAATAGTCTTCGAATGGAATACCTGTTATTACCTACCTATTTTGAATGTCAAACTCGCAAACGTCTATACCATTAATAATAATCCATTTGCTGCTATTAGCTTTTATTGGAATCCATTTCAAGTTCGATTCGCTATTATAGTCTCGCAATGCTTGTATCCTTCAGAGGTTCCTTAATTAAAGTTTGGTCGGTATCGGTCGGCAGGAGTGGCGAAGCAGTGATGCGCGTCCGCTCTCTTACCCAGGGCTGGAATTTGCCTTTCTCTTGTCGACCAGTTGGGTCTGAACATTTGTAAGGACCCTCTATAGTCTAGTGAAGGACGCGTCCTTTTCTAGAGGGTCCTTAAACATTTGAGTGGACTGGTGTGGAGGTCCAGCGTGTTCCTGCGGTCTTTTTCGGCATAATCATTTTGCACAATTGGGGCGTTTGAAAAATGTACATTGCTGTGCTACTTTGCATGGCTGCCAGGCTGCGTGTTTCTCGTGCCATGGTTTACAGGTGATTTGATTCTCGATGGCTTCCGTGCTTTGCCTTGGATGTTTCTTCTTGTGATCGAGCTGAACCGCCCGCTCGCTTATTTGTATTTGTGCAGCTTGCTGGGTCTGGTTGCACGCTTCGAGGTGTTCTTGGTTTTGGAGCATTCATCGGATCTTGGTGCTACGTATTCTGTTTTATTTCTAAATTGATTGAGGAGTGAAATTATTCTACCCACTCGATCGTCTTCTGGTGTTGTGGGAAGTGACGAGTCAGATGGCGTATCACCTCCTGTTGCGTTGGGATCGATGGTTCTAGAAGAACAATCGTGATCGTAGCTTCCGGAAGGTTATACACTCTCAGAAATTTCATTTCAACGATAAAGTCGGTCCTCTAAACGTAAGAGTAAGATACTTTAAAATGTCTAAACTATAGAGTCACGCATTTTCATCTTTAGAAGATGATCACTTTTACCGTGAAGCGATTTTTAGATTAACGCTAAGCGTACGCACTTTAATTGTGAAAAGATTGCATTCTGAGAGCATAAAGTTTCTATTCCACGCTTGCACATATACAGTGCTCCCAAATAGTTTTACAGTAAAAGTTCGCCACACTTTATCTGTTTAACTGCATCTCCTATGCGTCAAAGTAGAATCGCTTATCGTTCAAACGATTCTTAGTTAAACGACACGCACTTTGACCGTCAAAGTATCTGTTTCCATCTCTAATTCTCAAACGATTGCATTTTGACCGTGAAAGTGTTCCTTCATCGCTGAAAGAGAATTTCTGAGAGTGTATTTGTGCTACTTTTCCTAATCAACCCAAATATTTTTATGCATATCTGAGCACACTTTCCTAGTCTTTTTCAATACCAAATGTTTTTGCAGTTTGATAAATGAGTCTTTCATTTATTGGGTTTCTCTCGCTGTTCAACGCCAGGCGGTCTTGAATTCATTAACAACCATTTTATCTTTAAGTCTTTCAGTGTTGGAAAAATATTACTGTTTGCAAGCTTTCATTCAGATAAGTAAAAGCTTAAATGCATTTCGAAATCCTGGCTCTGCAGCTAACCTGATACTACGTATAAATTTAAGTCCATTTCTTTAAACTCTCACAAAGTGATTTATTAGAAAAGAGAGTAGTGGACTAACAGTCAATGGAAATGAGTAATAATCTAAAGTTTTTGTTGATTATACGTGTATTATCAGTTTTCGTTTACGATTTACTGATGCAAGATTTTTAATTTTCAGCTGCCATACAGTAAGAAGAGCAACCTTGGCAACAAGCCTGATAGGATAGTTGATAAACCAAATTTGATTTCACTCTCACTAGGGGGAGAAGTAAAACTTCGAAAAGCAGAAAACGCTTGGAAACCAACTAGGCTTAGGGTCTCTGATGTCCCTGAGGATGAAGCTGTAACCCTAACTCTTTTGAAGAAATTTCGTTCTGTGCTCAATAAGCTTACTCTTCAGAACTTCCACACCTTAGTTAGTCAAGTCAGAGCGTTCGCAATCGATACTAAGGAGAGGATGGATGGAGTCATCAACCTTGTTTTTGAAAAGGTGAGTCAATCATTTTTAATCCAATCTGAGAATAAGAAAGTTGGGATTAGTCAAAATATTTATTGTTCATGATGATACTAATATGTCATGCCAGACTGTAGTAACTGATTAGGCCTGATTGTACAAAAATTCTCAAGACTAGCAATTAGGGAAAATTCCCCTTTTAACCTTTTTTAGGAAAGAAATATACGATTTTTCCATTTTACTTACAGGCCATTGATGAACCTAGTTTCTCGGTAGCATATGCTCTTATGTGTAAAGAACTTGCTATGTTGCAAGTATCCGGTACCGAACCAGGAGACTCGGCTGAAAAATTTAGGAAATCAATTATCACTCGGTGCCAGTCGGAATTTGAGAAGAATTCTGAAAACAAGAAATTAAGGGTAACGAAACTCAAGGAAATTGAGGAGTGCATGGATACCGAAAAGAAAGAGGAGTTGCAAGCGCTTTACGAAGAAGAAGAAAGAAGAAAACGAATGAAATCTGTTGGTAACATAAGGTTTGTATTTTTATAAGTTTTTACAATTCAATGTGATCGTGGCTCATTTTAAAAATGTTTTGATTTTTCTTCTCAGATTCATTGGCGAACTTTTCAAACTGGGAATGTTGACAAAAAACGTTATGCATTTCTGTATCAATCACTTATTGCAACACAGAGATGAGGAGAACTTAGAATGCTTATGTAAACTATTAACAACAGTAGGTAAAAGTTTGGAAATTAATTATGTAAGTATTTCGATATTCTATTAATGTTTTTTTTCAACAAAAAACCAATATATCATGATGACAAAACTGAAGCTGAAAAGTTATTGTATGCTGTTTCTCTGGTGATCATGAATTTGGTTTAAACTCGATTTTTTTGTATTTTAGGACTTGAAGAGTTATATAAAGATTATGCACAGTATCGTGGTTGATAAGGGACCAAATAAAGTGAGTTCCAGAGTTCGTTTCATGATCGAAGACGTAATCGACTTAAGGTCGAATAAATGGGTTCCTAGGAGAGACGATAGTAATCCTAAGACAATGGACCAAATTCAACGACAGGCAAAGTCGGAGCAGTTGAACGCTCAATTCAACACTGATGTCAAAACACATATGGACACTGCACGAAAGGACGATAGGGGCGACGACAGGAGAGGGAGCCGTAAGGAATTTTATATGTAAAATAGGAGAAAAAATTGAAATTCAAGAAAAGTAAGTTTTTATACTTGATTAAGATGATCAGGAATATTTAGATGATAATGATACCAAATGTCATACCAGACTGGAGTTTCTGATCAAGAGTGATTGTGAAAGAATATCCTGAGATTATTAATTGAAAATAATAGTTGACCTTTTTTTTGGTGATGGATCTTGAACACAAATTTTTAGGTTCAGGTCGAATGGAGGAAGGATCTTCCAAAGATGGTGGCTGGATTCATCCACCCAAAACGAGAACTGCACTCTCTGTCGAAACTTCAAAACTCGAAAATGAGCCTGTAAGTATATGACTTTTGAAATTTGTAATTTAATTAGGAGTTTGTTTCCTTTATCATTCTATATTTCAAGTAATCTAATTTCCTCCTTTTGTAGCCGTCTCTGGACACCCTTCAGCTGGAAAGTAGGAATCCGTGCGTACTTCATGAGAATGACCCCACCGTCGGAGAGGGCTCAAACTACAAATCTTATGGTATGACAAGATCTTTTACAATAAGGAAATCTGGCTAAACATGTTTCCGAAAGAATAAATCTGCATTAATAGGGATCTTCCAAACGAAAATTCCTAAGGGATGTTTGTGTAATGCAGAGGTGTCCAACGCGTGAGCAACGGTGTAAATAACTGTCACTCGTCAATCCCCTCTCTTACCACCTTGAATGCGTCCATGCGGTGAGCGCGATGTCGAAAGGGGAAACGAGGAGAGAATTCTCGAAGAAGCGCTTGGAAAGGTTTAGAAAGGAGAAGCGCGCCAGCCTTGCGTTGGACACCCCTGGTGTAATGTACGAGGGTAGGCTAAAAAGTAAAGTACGCATCCTTATAAAATGCCAAGTGACATAAAGAAGCAAAAATCCTCTACGCACGCGCAATTTGAAGATAAGATACTGCGTTCATGCAGTATATTTAGAGCAGCGAAAGCATGGAGACATGTTCTGGTGAAATGTAAAACAGCGTGCTATTATCGAATTTTTGACTGCCGAAAAAGTGACTCATACTGAGATCCATAGTCGTTCAAAGGCTGTGTATGGTGACAATGCTGTTGATAGGTCTACTTTTAATCGATGGATGATGAAATTTCTTGCTTGCGAGCCTGAAAAAGCCATAATTGTCTATATTGGAGTGTCCAATGATTATGTCGGCTTTATTGTTGAAAAATCGGGATACCGTTATCAACGCTCGTCCACACACCTCGCGCGCAACTGAAGAGGCTTTGCGAAACCTGAAGTTTGAACTGATTCCACACCCTCCTTACTTCCCCGATCTTGTGCCTTGTGGTTCAACTTTCTTTCCGGAAAAATTTGTCGGTGATGGAATGGAAAAACTTGTTACACGCTGGAAGAAATGTGTTGGTCTTAACTTTGACTACGTTGGAAAATGAATTTATGGGTTTGGAGCCTAAGAGTTGTGCTTTAATGTACTTCTTACGATTCCTTCTTGTTCATGTCCTACAAGCAATGTGTGCATTACTCTTCAGCCTACCCTTGTATTAGACAAAAGAATTTATTTCTTCCAGTCAAAATTTTACGATTTGTTACAAAAGGTTTGATTTATTATGCAGAAGGTACGAGCTCGCAGAACGGTAACCTACAATCAAGCTGTGATTCATCGAGTCAAAGCAAGAACTTGGAGAGCAAAGCTCTGCTCAACCTTGATCAAATTCATATTCATCTGAAAAAGATGATGGAGGATGGTAGCAGCCTGGAAGTCATTTGCAATTGGATAACGGTTCTATTTCTTTCAAGTTTTACAAAGTTAAAATCCGTTTCATTCATTGTTAAACAAGTTACTTATTTGTTACTATTGTTTTGCAGAGTAACCTTGAAGACAAAATCAATGATCCACAGTTCATCCGAGTTCTTACGACTGCTATTCTAGAAGTATCTACTGGTTAGTATGATTTCGTAGTGTTTCAGATTAGAAATCTGAATGAAATAAAAGTCCATCCAAAACAATTACAACTAACGTACGAAATTCCCTTTTCTTGTTATAGTGTTGAGCAATGATAGGCATGAATTCAGGCCAGAAATTTTCCAAAACTTACGACTGTTGATCCAGAGGTTCGCCTTGAATGAAAAACTGGAAATGCAAAGTCTCTTTGCTGCTAAGGCATTCGCGGAAAAGTTGGAATCGCCATCTGGTAAGTTTCTAAAACTTAACATTATTTTTGTCTTTTAAACTCCTGATTATATAAAAGGTTTATTCGTTTTTTTCGTCAATTTTTCAGGACTGCTTCTTAAGATTTTTTATAAAATATAATATGAGGAATATATATATATATATATATATATATATATTCCTTCGAGCCTTCCATCCATCGGGAGATGAACGACGACGCGGCTAAACGTGAAGGAAAGGAAGTAGCTTTAAAAGCTCCCATGACCTTCTTCAAGTCCTTAGAAAGAGCCGATTTGGCCGTGATATAGAATTCCATATGAATCCTGGCAAGTGCAGCATGTCGTCCAGAATCTGCATTGAAACTATAAGTGATGAAGTTCCTAAGGCTAGAAAGTATTTGGTATTTTAAACTGAACTCGAAAAGTGATTTCCTCTCGATGCGTAAAGGAATTCATATACTGATATTTTGTGCATCGACTGAATCAAAAGTGAAATCTTGTCGAATGATTTTTTTTCATATTCGAATGGACCAAAAGGTTTTTCTTAATAACTTTAAGTCAGGAGGAAACTTGTCTTGGAGTTGATTTTTTTTTAATTATATCGATTTAAGAATATGAAAACATGATATTTCTAAGTTTTGTTTTCGAAAAATATATTTTTAAAGTAATATATAATTACGTATTTTATTAATGGAACCTCTTCGGTACTCGAGAGTAAAATATTAATGCAGTTAAGTTTGAGTAAAAATCATGTTGGAATATTTTTATCAATATTAATGGGATTTGAACAAAGTATAAATTGTTATATGCTAAACCAATATGTTGATTACGGAAATGAGGGTCTTTTTGCCCCTTCACTGAAAGCACTGCAGTTAGTTATAGTCCGTCAGCCCGCTGCCAAAAAGTGTGATGATAGGATAAAATATGCTCTCTGGGGTGTCGACTATTATGAATATTGTGGATATTGAACAAGCAAAATCGAATCGTCCCCGTGGAACTCACGCTGGTAAATTTAGTTATCTATTGCAAATAAAATGGGCGTTTTGCAATAATATGATAACGTATGCCAAACATACCAAATAGCATTTCATAAAATAAAAATATATCATAAACAATCGGCATACGTGTAGCGTGGGCCTTAAGGGCCGGCATATGCCTTTAAACTTGCTGACGAATGAGATATTCTAAAATGATAGTATAATTTATGCCCTCTTGAAATTTAACAGTTTTTTCTATAAAACATACAATTACCAACCGGCATACCGTTTTCGCGGTTCTAACCCTCTTTATACCAAAATACCTGTGAATGTATATTCAGGTATTTGTGATGATAATACAACGTTCAGTTAAGATGGCAAAATAACTATGGCAGCGCAATTTATTAATTTTTTGAGAAGGCATACAGTTTTTGTGGAACTCATCTTGAAAAAAATAATTCTGAGTGGTGAAAATTTCGGATTTATTTCCACTAATAGTATAAAGTGTGCCATTATGCTTTTTTTTAAACATTCATGTAATTATGCAAGATTTTTCAACGGCATACGAATTGGTTGGAACCAATTGGAATTAATTTCTGATTTGATCAGTATAGCGATAGTTTTCCAACTTTTGCAAAGACACCATAATGTATGCCATCATGTTTTCTGCTGAAAATTCGTGTAATTTAAAAAAATGAGTAAATAGTATACTCATTCGTTTGGGCAAACAAATGATTTTGACGGATTCTTAGAAGGATGATAAATACTGCCATGTGAATTATTAGGAAAGCGTTTTTATGGTTATTGCGCCCCTGCAGCGGAGGTTGATTGCCATTTACTTTAATGTTTTCGAAAAAAAGTCGTGAACATCCTTAACCTATTATAGCGACGCTACTAAAAAAAGTTGGGATGTAATTAAAAGTGAAACTGCTTATTAATTTTTAACATCGAAAAAAAATTGAAAAAAAAAGGTTTAGATCACATTAAAATACATATTTTTTGTTGTGTACATTTTTCTTCTACGGGTGATAATTTCCGAGAAAATGAGTGATAATCTATTTTCGTTAGAAAGACATATAAAATCTTGGCTTTTTGCGTTCATCTAAGTCAATACTGGCAATATTCTGTAGCCAGTCACAGAGGTGCCTTCTCGCCCCTCATGGGACCTGGAAAAGGGGTAGGCGTTTGACCAACATTATTTCACATGGGGGGGCGGGAAGAAATCTCTTGCTGGTCACAGAAATAATTTTGGTCAAACGCCTACCCCTTTCTCAGGTCCCGTAGGGGCGGGAAGGCACTCCTGTGACTCGCTACAGAAATAATGTTGGTCAAACCCCTTCCCCGGGTCCCGTGGCGGCGGGAAGGCAACCCTCTTGCTGGTCACAGAAATAATTTTGGTCAAACAGCTACCCCTTTTCCAGGTCCTGTGGGGGCGGGAAGGCACTCCTGTGACTCGCTACAGAAATAATGTTGGTCAAACTCCTTCCTCGGGTCCCGTGGCGGCGGGAGGGCAACCCTCTTACTGGTCACAGAAATAATGTTGGTCAAACGCCTACCCCTTTTCCAGGTCCCGTAGAGGTGGGAAGGCACCCCTGTGACTGGCTACAGAAATAATGTTGGTCAAACCTATTTCCCCGGGTCCCGTGGGGGCGGGAAGGCAACCCTCTTACTGAACATAGAAATAATGTTGGTCAACCGCCTACCCCTTTTCTAGGTCCCGTAGGGGCGGGAAGGCACCCTTGTGATTGGCTACAGAAATAATGTTGGTCAAACCTTTACCCTTTTCCCAGTTCCCGTGGGGGGGGGGGCAACCCTATTATTGGTCTAAGAAAGAATGTTGGTCAAACGCCTACCCCTTTCCAGGTCCCGTGAGGGTGAGAAGGCACCCCTGTGACTGGTTACAGAAATAATGTTGATCAAACCCCTCCCCCTTTCCTCAGGTTCCGTGGGGACGAAGGGTTCTGATCTGCCGATCGTTTGAAGATTGATGAGGGCTCCTCGGCAGTACTTATTTCGGGAAGGCTCTTGGAATTCCTTTTGATACCACACCTTCCCATTGCTTGAAACCACCAAGAGCTTTAACGAGCAGTGCTCGACGTTTCGTCTGAGCAAGAGAGGTCATTAGGTTGTTCCTAAAACGGCAGTCTTCAAGTTCAAACCTCGAGATAATATCGCCAGGCTTTGTCCCGTCGATCTTAGCCATTTTAGCAATTGCTTGCTCCAAATCGAATTTCGCTTGCTGGAAATTTTCCGGTACAATGGCTAGTCTTAGTCGATTCTCAAGGGCAAAGGGGCCTTCTCGGACCCAGCCTTCGCGTCAGGATTCGTCTCGTTTATTGGACTATTTGAAGCCCGACTCCCAACTTTACTACTTAAAGTTCTGAAAGCCGTATCAGCCCGTATCGTTGGGAAGAAGAATGTGTCAGTCTCACAGAGTCCTGCTTGTAGGGATAAGGCATTTTTACACTGAAAGATCACCTGGTATTCCAGGACACCGTTCTAAGACACGTATTTCGTATTTTCCAGAATGTCGCCCTGACGAAGGTAATTGATTATGGC
>WSXT02092087.1:0-11690 GCA_011762715.2 Neuroterus valhalla
AAAAGATTTGTTCAGGGCTTGAAATCTCGAGAATTTATGAGGCAAATTGAAAAAAAGTCTCATTCGTATTTAATTATTCATCTCAACATGAATTATTAACTTTATCTATATGCAAATACTCTGTAGGAGCCAATTTCAACTCCTCCGTGAAAAATAGAATCAAGTTTGTGTATAGATAAAAGAGGATTATTGTAGACAGGTGAAAAATTATGAATTTGGATGAAAAGAATAGGTATTGAAATATAAAAAAGAATCATCGATTGACAAATGATAGAAAAGGATTGACGTGGATTGGTAGATGATAAGAAAAGATTGACTTGGTAAAGTGGATGATAGACTGGAATAGAAATTATGGTATTCATTGTGAAACGGGTAATTGCATTCAGATTAAGGAGATAGTAGGAAAAAATTCTGAAGATTGACTTCAAAACAAATGACAATTAGAAGAAAATATACAAATTTTCAGACAGCAGAAAGTATGAAAGATCTATTTTAACACTTCCTTTGTCTTATGGCTTTTCACTTAAATTTTTATAGGCTGCTATTTTATGATACTTCATCCTTTATTTGTGAACAAAATTTTGAACAAAAAGATGAAGAAAGTTTGAATAATATAAAAAGGAAAAAACTAAAAAAGAATCAGAAATTGGGAGAGACAGGGAAATATTTAGAGTTTCAGAATTTATTTAGATTATTTTTTTGAACGAGCGGTTTGAGGAAAAGAGTGAAAAATTAGCAATATATAAGTGCTTGTAAAAAAAAATATATCCACAAAAACTGAGTGCAAGACATCAACTCATAAAAATTATTAAATTTATCAATTAAAGGCTATGTGTACCGAGAGAATATGTTTCAGAAAGTACATAAACCATTAACCATTGGGAGTTACAGCCGTTATCTACATTCTCTCTAATAAAAAAATTTTTCCAAAAAATATTCTGAAAAATCACTTAAATCAAAGCACATTGAGTAGGGATTTGAAATAACCAGGAGACTTCGGTTATAAATTATAAATGAAGTATACGAGAAAAACCGTTCACGCACCTGTACAAAAATAAAAATTGCTGATAATACTCATTTTTTACATTTTTCAAAATATTGCTGCTATGGGTCAGCGAGAAACTGTTGATTCTCCCTGACTCATCCCACCCTCTTCTGTATTCTCCTTCTTGCGTCAGATACCACCCGTAGATTGTCAACAATGTGCTGCTTGATGTTTAGCAACTTTGACGTTTTCAATGTGTGATGATGGATCCTCATTTCGTAAGCAAACACTCGGACCCTTGCCGCCGAAGGCTTACTGGATTTTATGTAGTCAACCACACACTGCATACGGTACGCGTTTTATTCAGCTCAGTCAATCTTCTTGTTTAGCTCATGCCAGCGCTTTTTGGTCTTTTCATCTCTCATTGGCTTGAACTTTCGAATTGTATTAGCCAAAGAATTTGCCGCATCATAAACTGAACATGTGATACTACAGAGATCGGACTCCACCGAGAGTTTCTCACGAAGGGTTGCATCCATTTCAGCTAGATCATGGGGCTTCAAATGAACCTGACTATGTATCTCTGCTATTAGTGACAATACTGGAATCGTAGCAATTAAGCAAGTCATCATCTCGTCGATCGGTCCATGAAGAACGTCGATTGTCTCGCCGATTCGTCACCATGTTTCCATCTTATTCTGCACCCCGGCCTCTAGAACAATCGGCAATACTTGAAGAACCTTCTTTCACGGCAAGGGTCCGAAAGTTCGCTTAAAAAATGAGGATCGATGATCGCACATTGAAAACGTCGGTGTTGCTAAATATCATGCAGCACGTTGTTGACAAAATATGGGTCAGGGAGAATCAAAAGTTTCTCGCTGACCCATCAAGCTTCTTTAGCGATCCCCCTGTTTTCCTCAAAAATTCATCGAAGTCCGAGAAAGTCGAGAGTTTTTGGAGGGAGATTTACGAAGTAAAACATCCATTGAATGAAGGCACTGAGAACATCATACGTTTCCTCATAACCTAAGGAGGAATGCCCATATATCTCCTGATATATCCTGAATGGAAGGAGTCAACAAGTTTAGTGTGCCAAGATTCATCTGAAACTTGGACGAATTGCATGTTGACCCTGTCCTTGTGGACAGAATTCTGATTTGAGCGATTGCGTTTGAGAGACCAACAAATACCTGGGCGTGCCTGAGAGCCACATTCATGATATAACATCTGCATAGGAGTTTCTCCGAAAGACATACGAACATCTTCTTCGACGTATTTTGTAGTCCAATCTGTCGGCGTTGAACAATATGTCTGGACTAACATGCGCCGAAAAGGGAGCTCGAAGCCCACGTCATCACCAGGCGCAAGATAATGCATTTGAAGAAAAGCTCGCATATCAACTCGTCCGTTCCGCGCTTATACGTCGCACTTCCTAAACGTGGACGCGGACTTCTCAATCTCCAATGCCTTTACAACCGAATTATTCCGAGCAGGGCCTACATCGTCGCGAATGGCAGAGATCCTCTGAGGATTCCTGAAATCCCACGAAACTTTTCGAAACACTCTATTAGGTCTCTCTTATAACCGTTGTGATATTTTTTGTGGAAATTGAATACTTTTAATTTTATTTGGTTGGAGCTCGAGCAGCTGGAAATTCAACAGTGATGTTGCACTTTTGAAGTCATTATTCACCCAAAATGCCTTAAATTTTGAAAATAACTTTGAATTCACAGGCAAAAAAGAGAAGTTTTCCACCCAAATATAATCTTGCTAAATAACAGTGATAGAGTATTTGTTCAATTACTACTCGCTTTCGGAAATCATGAGATATTTGAGAGCATAAACATGACGACCGTCTGGAAAGAAATTGTACTTAAGACTGATATTCTTAAGGGGTTGGACACACGTGCTTACACTCGAGATATGTAACGACGCACAAAAAAATTATTGTTTGGATTCGAGAAAAAAAATTTAGAGAGGAATTTAGAGAAAAATCTTTTAAGTCACTAGAATCCTTGAAATTGAAAGAAATATTCCAAACCCATCCAAAATCCATTGAAAGTCCCGTTGAATTTTGAAATGAAGCTAATTTTTGTGAAATCCCGCAAAATTTCGCAAAACACTTCAATATGTCTCCCTTATAACCGTTGTGATATTTTGATTGGAAATTAGATTATTAATGTTATTTTATTCAAATTAAACATGAAAATACATCTTCTCATGAAGATAATATAAGGTAAGTATGTGCTTCATAAGAAGAAAACCACATTTGAGAGTGAGCAACCAGAAAAGGTTCTTATAAATTAAAATACTGAAAAATTGATGAAACTGAAGTTTGCAACGTTTCTGGTGAACGAAAAAGAAAGTTCTTACCTAAAATCTAACGCATGTATTTAGTAGATTTTATCTCAAACAACTGTAAAAAAAGTTTCATCCCCCAGCTGCCGGGGAAAGCTGTCAATTTCAACCCCTAAATGTCAAGAATCAAATAAAAGTTCTAGAATTTTTTCAAAGCTTCTTACCTTAAATCTTGAACATTGATTTTGTAGATTTGATGGTAGATGACTGCAAAAAAAGTTTCATCCTCCTATCTGCCGGGGAGGGCTGTCATTTCCAACCCTCAAAAATATCAAAAATCGTGGAAAAAATTCTAAAATGTGTTCAATGCTTCTTACCTAAATGGTTAGCACGAAATTTATAGATTTTGATGATAAATAACTGTGAAAAAAGTTTCATCCCCCTAACTGCCGGGGAAAGCAGTCATTTTAACCCCTAATTATTGACTATTTTCCCCGACAGCTAGGGACTCGAAACTTTGAAACGATGTTAAAAAACTTTAAGAAAAGTTTCAAGTCCCTAGCTGTCGGGGAAAATAGTCAATAATTAGGGTTGTAAATGACCGCTTCCCCCGGCAGTTAGGGGGATGCAACTTATTTTACAGTTATTTAACATCAAAATCTATAAATTCCATGTTAACGATTTTAGAAAATAGCATTGAACACATTTTAGAATTTTTTCCACGATTTTTTATATGTTTGAGGGTTGAAAATGACAGCCCTCCCCGGCAGATAGGAGGATTAAACTTTTTTTGCAATCATCTACCATCAAAATGTACAAAATCCATGTTTGAGATTTAAGGTAAGAAGTTTTGGAAACATTTTAGAGTTTTAATCGATTTTTGACACTTAGGGGTTGAAATTGACTGCGTTCCCCGGCAGCTAGGGAGATGAAACTTTTTTTTACAGTTATTTGGTATTAATATCTATGTAATCCGTGCATTATAATTAAGGTCAGAATATTTTGGATTTTTCGTGTACTATAAACGTTGCAAACTTCAGTTTCATGAAAATGCCCAATTATGCAGATTTGTTATCACCGAAAGATACGCGTGGAACCTGTAGACGTGCAACCGTCATATATGTTCTACTGGTCAACATATCGACTTTCGGTTTCACCCGTAGAGAGTTCGAAAACTGAAAATTCAATTCGGGTATGTACTATATGATATCAGGAAGTTGGAAAGGGTAAAAGTCATACTTGTAAAGGTGTAAATGAAAATCTATTAAAAATTATAGATCGACTTTGTGGAGAGGAAAAAGTTTAAAGTGTCATTAGCATGTGAAAGAAGGTTTATTCTGTAATGCTCACAGATAAGAAACACACTAACATAAGTTTGAATTCATCTCCTGGTGGTCGAGAGACAAAAATTGTTTTCAATCCTAGTATTGAAGGAAATTTTTCGTTCGACAAGAGAGTTTGTATAACTTGAAAATTAATTGAGCGTTTTTCCAGAGAAAAATTCGAAGGATATGTTGTACTGTGGTTCTATCGCCCGAAAGAAAAGGTAATAAAACGTGAAAGGGATCAGCTAGGATTTTTATTTTCGCATATTTTGAATCTCCTTCTGATGGCGAATCACCCTGTGCAAACCAATTTTGTCTACAGTTTTATCAAACATTTTCCACCTTCGAGCACACCGTATAGATTGTCTTTACATTTAACAGAAGAAGAAAGAGTTCAAAAAGAACTAAAGAGTATACACATTTACATTATCTTATTGACAGAAAATTTAAATGTTTATATTACAAAGCCGTAGAAACAGAATCGACTTGAGATAAAATCATATCCAAAATTGAATATTTGATTGAAAATGTTTGGCCATAAAATATAAAAAATTTGATGAATAATTTAAACTCATGCTTAGAGAAATGATAAATTTGCGTTGGAAACAGGTTGCATAATGTGGGGTTGTAGATTGGTAATATCTTCTTTAAAAAAAGATGATGTGTTAGAAGAACTTCATGCAATTCACTTTGGAATAGTATAAATGGAGAGTAGAGCAAGATCATCTCTGTAGTGGCCTAGGTTTGATGCAGAAATTGAAAATCAGGCAAAATCTTTTAAAATCTGTTTGGGAATCAAGGCAATCCTTGAAAAACTACTCTTATCCCATGGAAATTGCCTGAAAGCCCATGGCACATCATTCACACTGATTTAGCTGGTCCATTTTTAAATATTATGTTTTCATTAGTAATATAGGCACATTCCAAATAGCCGAAAGTATTCGTTATGTTAAAATATCAGAGGCAACAATTGAAGTTTTTCAAGGATTGTTTATCAACCAAAGGTCACCGTACCACAAAGTACCCGATTCAGGTACACAATATACTAGTCAGGAATGCAGAAATTTTTTAACTCAAAATGGTATTTAGCATACTTGTGCATTCCTAAAATACCCAGCGACAAATGGTGCCGCGGAAATTCTTGTTAAAACATTAAAAAAAGCGTGAAAGCATTAGTGAGGGACGGAAATAATAAAAAATTTGCATTTAACAATTTTTTGAACAAATTTCCTAATGGGTGTTACACTACACACACTTGTCGAATCGGGGCTGGATGGAAAAAAGTGTAAAAGAGACCAAACCGCGCGTGACGTTTTCTATAGTACGTTACAGCTATGCGTGTACTGTATAGTACGTTTATGGCCATCCGGTTGCTTGCTTGGCTTCAGTCAGCTTCAGCGGCAGGTCATATAGACGACCTTGAAGTATTATAAGTCTGATCCCGCTGGCACTATATGCTAGATATTTGATTTCGTAACTTCGTTCCAACCGGATGTCCGGAAGACACTTCACGTGTATTTTATTTCATTATCGCATAACAAAATATTCGACAATTAGTGAAACTCCAGCAAAAGTTATGCTCAAACGCGTATTGCGTACTCCACTTAGTTTATTGCGATCCAGTATCGATTATCATGTTGAGAGTAAACTATACGATCAAATTAGTTATAGGAAAGATTGTAGAAAAGCAAAATCCGAAACTGGAGATAATGTTATGGCATGAGACTTTAGAAAAGGTACCGAAAATTGGTCAAAAGCAGTCATAATTCAAAATATCCGGATATAAAGAAAAAAAACTCATCGATCAAATTCAGCGTTTATCGTTAGAGAGAAAATACCTGAAATGAAGAGGTTGTAAGGAACATCAAAATATGTAGGGGTTGAGCCTAGACTTTCTAAAATAATTTAAAAAAAAGACGAAATAGGTTTAGTTTGAGATATCGCAATGCGATTCCAGAAATGAATTGATAAGAGTTAATACATTCATTAATCTAAATGATTATAAAGCACCGTAAAAGCGAGCAGTTATTAGAATACGTAATGTCGAGCTTCGAAAGGGTGGCTTATTATTCAAGGAGGGAAGGGTGTAGTAAATGTGTACCCGAAAAATGTGTCAGCGATGAGTGTGTGTGTATGTTAGAATGGACCAGCGAGCAAGGTACCAGACAGTTCGCATCCGTCAGCCGTGTACGGTTCAGTTGGTATTAGATCAATAATTGTGATATTAAGAAAATTGATTATATGTTTACTAAAGTTCCCTAAATCCTCTGAACAATAGTGAGCTAAGGCATGCAGTGAACACAATATGGAAGAACGTGAAATATGCATCTATCCATTCTACTGGAGTGAGTAAGGTACTGGCAGCGGCTGAAAATGCGGGTTTATCAAACGCCTCGACCATCAGGAAGTTTGCGACTGAGACCCTGTGGTGTAACAGTTGGTAGCTCTAAAAAAACAGCCCGACGTCACTCGTGTTGCCTGACGACAACATCAACATCGTTACAAGAAGAAACTCAAATACCTTCGACTTTTATCGTGCCTGCTTAAAACATCATCGCGAGAAATTCGAACTTGCATGTTTGTGGCGGTAGTAGAGTATGATGGCTGACAGGTGGTGGAAGAGTTTCACGGAATTAGTTTTGAACGTGTGAGTGGAGTGTGTAGGTGGAAGTTTTGGAGGTGACTAGGGGTGCGGGAAGTGGATAGAGAAAAAAAAAGTTGTTTTTATTGGGTAGAGTAGGTGGGGTTCTGGTCAAAAGAAAAAGTAAGCTTTGGTTGTCAAAAAGGTAGGCGGATTAGTATTTGAGAGATTGAGCGGGTAAGGAGAGCAAGCTGGTTCAGTGTATTGTTGTGGAGGTAGAGGGGTGTCTGCAAGAGCTGTTTGGTGAAGGGAGAGCAGAAAGGTATCTGGGACAAGGTTGAGAACATAATAGAAGAAAAAGTAGGAGAATGTAGGAACAAGGAGGAAGAGGCAGAGGTGGGGAAAGGATAAGGGCTAGTGAGTTAAGAATGGAGAGGAGAGAAAAAGAGGATAGAAAGAATAATATCGTAATTACGGGGCTGAGGGTGTGGAGCGGGGAAGAACAGAAAAGAGGGGAAGCGCTGCTACAAAGCATAGGGGAGTTTCAGGGCAAGGTGGTTAAAGTGAGGCTTGAGAAGAAAAAGGGGAATGAAGTAGCGGTTTCGGAGTTGGAGAACTAGCAAGATAAGCTAGTGTTGATACGAAGGAAAAGTAGGATTAAGGATAAAAAGGTCTTCATCGACCACGATCTGACGTGGAAAGGGTTCAAGAGTTCAAAGAATGCTGAATGACAGAGCTAGAAAGGAGAGGAGTAAAGGGATATCAGCGGAGGTAGGATACAAGAAATTGAAGTAGAGGAGACAATGCTGGTTTGGTATGAGGTGACAGAGGCGTAGAGAGAAGTGCAGAGGGACTCATTTCTTAGGAAATAGGGTGTCAGGAGAACAAAGGGGCTGTGGAGTGATAAAGGTGCTCTTTTGGAATGTAGCAGGGGTAAAAAAAGAAGTATGAGGACTTTTGGAAGTTTGTGCAGGGATTTGATGGGGTTGGACTGGTAGAAACGTGGGTCGAGGGAAAGGAGTGGGGTAGAATAGAATCAAGGCTACGAAGGGATTTAGGTAAGGGATCCAAAGGGTGGTAAGAATAAAGAAAAAAGTTAGGCTACAGGAATGGGGAAAGTTTAAAAAGGAAATAGAAGGACACGGTTATGAATAAGGCAGGGGAGATTTTGAAAGACTAGATGGTTGATAGAAGGGTGGGAGAATCGGCGATAGGCTATGTGGTCATGAATATGCATGGGTGGTAGGAGACGGAGAGATCATCAGTAGAAGGGAGGATAGAATTAGACCATCAGCCTCTAAGCTTGTTGGTAAGAAGGGAGGGCTGTGAAAGGCAAGGAGAAGAAGTTCCGATGGGTGAGGGAAATATGGACGGGAGAGGCTTTAAAAAAGTACCAAGAGCAGCTAGGGGAAGTGACTTTTGAAGGGGAGTTGGCGGAAGAGATATGGGGGATCTAAAAGTGAAGGTGACAGGTTGTGTGCAAAAGAAAAGATTTAGGATGAAAAAGAAGAAAATGATGAAACCGTGGTAAGATACAGAATGTAAAAAGATGAAGAGAAGGATGAAAAGGGAATGATTAGACCGCGGAGAGAGAGAAGTACGTGGAGATAAGGAAGGAGTTTAGGTTGATGTGTAAATGAAAAAAGTATGGAAGAAAAGGATCTGGAGGAGGATTTGAGAAGTTTTAAGACCAAGGGGGATGTGTGGAAGATAATAAGTAGGTTCAAAAAACGCAGGGGTGATAAGTGAGAAGATGGAAATGAGAAATGGAGGGAGTTTTTCAAAGAATCATTTCAGGGCTCAGACGAACGGAAGAGAGATGAGTAGAGGGAGAGTAAAAGGGAGGGGCTGAAAGTGCCACTGTATAACAAGGGAGATAGGGATAGGCAGGGAAATCATAGAGAAATCATAGAGGAATCACATTGATGAACACGGCGTACAAAGTATACGCGATGTACTGTCGGAGAGGCTAAGAAATGATGTCGAGGAGAAAGGTGTATGGCTGGAGACGCAAGCGGGATTCAGATTGGGTAGGAGCACTATCGAAAATATTTATATTTTGCAGTATGTGGTGGACAGGGAAATAGCGAAAAAGGGGTTGTCCGCTTAGCCCAAGGCTTTTCGCGATCTTAATCGCTGACGTGGAGAGAAAGCTAGAGGAAGGAGTGGGTGTGGGAGGGGTTAGAATTTTGTTATTTGCGTATGCAGATGACATATTGTTGTTAGCAAAATTCGATGAGTCCCTAAAGAATATGATGAAGAGGTTGAAAAGTTACCTGGATAGGAGTCGGTCAGAGTTGAACGCAGAAAAGTCCAAGCTTATGGTCTTCAGGAGAGAGTAAGGAGGACAAATGTTTTAATGAGGCAGGTGTAGGGATTTGGAAAGTTTGTTTGCAGAAGACTTTGAAAGGATGATAAAGCTGTTCGACTCGCTTGTAATGAGTGTGCTACTATATGGAGTAGAGGTGTGGGGGTGAAAGGAAAATGAGGAGGTAGATAGGGTACCGGAGAGGTACATCTGCTGGACACAGGGGTCGGACAGAAGTACACCTAGTCATGTCGTTAGGAGGGAGACGGGGAGAAAGAGTTAATGGATTCTGACGGGTTGCCGAGCGTGTAAGTATGAGGAGAAATTCTTGGAAGAGAGGGGAAGTAGGCTAGTGAGAGATTGTTTGTGGGAGAAGGAAAACAGGAGAGGGGATGGAAAGATGGAGGATGATAGAGAGGAAGGTGTTTTCGGAAAGATGGTCTGCATGAGGATGAAGTGAGGAGGAGTCACGAGGGAGGAAGAAAGGTGTATGAGATTATTAAGAGGAACTGCATGGAGAGAGAGAGGGAGGAGGGATAAAGAGGTTAATAGCAAGGTTGAGATGTGTAAGCATGAAGGGCTTCAATAGGTTCTGGCTTCCTGACGAGAAGAGAATGTGTGAATTGTGTGGAAAGGGGTATGCGAAGATGGAACACTAAGTGGAAGAATGCGAGGAGGTCGAAAGGAGTGGAATAAGCATAGAGGTAATACTGCATGAAAGAGAGGAGGAAAGGGCGATGCGAGGCTGGCAAAATGTGGGGAAATCCGTGCGAGGAAAAGCAAGGAAGGCAAGGCAATGCGAGCGAGCGGTCATAGTATTAATGAAGATTGTATAAAGTGTGGAAGGATGTTAGAGATAAGAATTTAATATAACGAATTCTATAAAACATGGTGGTGTAAGCAAGTCAATTTTTCAAGGCCAATAGGTGGGAGAATAAACTTATCTACTTATCTTTCTTACATCATCGCGAGAAATCCAAACTTCGTAGTGGAAGTTTTAACATCTTGACTTCATTAGGCACCTGATTTGACCCGAGATGAGTATTGGTCAAAAAAATAATGATAAATAGAATGCTATTACATTTTGGGCTTTTTTGTTATTCTCTTGACGGTTGAACTATTTAGTTGGATGGGCATTAAAAAATTCAACTTTTTCTAGAAACATTCAACTTTTTGGATGGTAAACCCGTTCTTTTTTAATTGGAAATTCAGCTTTCTTCTAAAGGTTTTGGTTTTCCAAATTGCGAATTCAACCATTCGATTGAAAATTCAATCGTTTTTCAATGACCTTCAATGTATTTTGTATGAAAATACTATTATTTGGATATTATTCTTTTGAGTTATATATTCAGTTGTTATGGTAGAAAATTCCACTACTTATGTGAAAATGCAGCATATTCCGAATTACAATCATAGAAATCTAGTACCCACAATAATGGCTTGCGGAAGAGTTTATTCTTCTATTTTTTTAAAAAATCACCCTATTTTCTCTGTTCTAAGGAAATTTTGCGCTGTGAAGTCTGAGATTACTCTTACGATGATTTACAAGTTATATTTTATTTTGATACTCTAAAGTTTTTTATTTCATTTTAAATTCATGTGATGAGAAAAATGGTATTGAATAATAATTAGTATAAATGCGTTCCCGTCTGATCACTGAAATTGAGCAGCATTGGGCGCGGTTAGTACCTTTCTTCTCTACATCATTTCGTAGCCTCTGCACCAGTACCATCGCGTATACTTTTTACGCCATATTCATAAATGTGATCCGTCTAAAATTTTCCTGCCTCTCCCTATCCTCTGTCCTGGAAATCCCTCACCTCTCTAAACCTTCTGTACTACCTCCTCAGTCTGAGCCGTGGAATGACTCTTTGAAAACTCTCTCCACTACTTCTTATCTTATCACTTACCCCCTCCCTACGCTTTCTAAACCTTTTAATTATCTTCTACAAGTTCCTCTAGGTCCTAATACTTTCCAGTTTCTCTTCCAGATCTTTCCCTTGCTCTTTCCTTTTACGCCTCAACCTAAATTCCTTCCTTATTTCAAATCTTCTCTTATGCACACACTCTTTCACCTTCCCTTTGAGATCTCTCCATATCTCTTTGGGGCCATTCATAAATCACGCAACGCAATTTTCCAGCAATATTTCCTTAATTCTGTACCCATAGGGTTAGCGCTGACAGTTCCGGTGT
>WSXT02092109.1:0-11689 GCA_011762715.2 Neuroterus valhalla
GGGACGCGTGGCGGTCTCGGGTAGATGAGGCAATGAACTTTCGAGTTCCAAATGCTGATAAATAATAATAATAATTACTTACTGTAGAAAGCCGTACTTCAGATTTTTGAGTTTTGGAAATAATGTTCTCAAAAAATTCAAAATGCTCCAACTTTTTGATTTTTCATCCAAAACAGCTGGCTAACGAACTTGACCTTCATTTTCTAATTCTGAAACAGTCTACCAAAGGCCAATCATATAGATGCTAAAATTTTTGTCATAACCATTTTATTTTTTCAATATTCTTCATTTTCTTGTTACTTTCATTGTTTTCTAGTTTTAGACATAAAAGTTTTTCTTGTACAGTTGTCTATATGTTTTTTTTTCAATATAACTGTTCCTTACAGTTTTGAATTTGAAACTTTTGTGAAACGCATCTTTGCTCAATGATTTTGAAGAATACCACAAATCCTCTATTGACTATTCAATCATTCTTTGTTGAAAATTCCATTTTTTGGTAGAAAATTCTTTCTTTCGGTTGGAAAATGTTTCTCGCTTGTTAGGAATCTCGTCGTTATTGGTAAACCTTGATTGAATATCAAACAATTTTGTTGATGTATCAATGTCTTTCTTGTTTGAAAATTAATTTTTTGACCTGAAAACTCAACTGTTTAATTTTGATTACAGAATGATGAAATCTCTAATTTCAAAGTTCAAATCATCGATTCAAAATTCATATATTTTCTTTAATAATTAGAACGGTATGTAATGTATGGTTTGGAGTTAAAAATTAAAAATTTCAAATTTTCAATCATATTATTTTGGAGAACACGAGTCTGGAGTTTTTTTATATTGAAAAACGAAACAAAAAAAATTGAAAATAGGAAAATTGAAGAGAAACTCCCGTTTTTGTTTTATCCACAATTATATAAATAGAAAAATATTTTTTAGTGTGCTAAATAAAAAGCTGAAAAAATAACCTAAAAAATATGGGCGCTGCGTGGGCACATTCTTATGGAACGCTACGCTCGCAAGTTTGCACGCCGCGAGGGCGCGCGTCATTCGGAATTCCCGCTTCGCGCTCGGCTACTTCCGTGCTTGATTCAGTTTACAGTGCAATGCATACACAGAGTTTCAAATATTGCAGTATTGTTAAAAACCACATTTCAGAAACAATCAATTACAATATTTCTGAATCCTCGAAGAAAATGTTGCAAATGAATATAATTCTAGCTTGGAATAGATTATTTTCAGAAATAAATGTGATCGGTAATTTCTATAAAATATGATCATTTGTATCTTGTAACAGGCAATTTCAGTGAAAAGTTCCTTGAATAAATAATTATTTGCAAAATTTAAAAGAAGCCAATTTTCAACTAATCCATTGAAATTTTGAAACATTCAGTAAAAAACATTCAACATTCTTCTGCACTGAAAGAGTGCTGAAATTTCCTAAAAAATCGCATCGAATTATTTGGAATTAGTAGCAGTATTTTATGGGAAATAAACTTTGTTTTTAAGACAAATAACCTCAGACTCGTAGAAATTTATCTTAGATCCTTAAAGTTGAGAAAGTAACATTTATCTTTTAAAAATGTGAAAATACTTTAATATTTTGTTCATTGGATTAGGCATTTTACGATATTGCTCCAAGAATTGTAAAAATAGCTCTCGAGCATTGAAGAATTGGCTACAACAAATGCGGGAAAAATTAAAAGGAAAGACGAAGGATATTATTTCAGGCTGTGAAGAACCACCATTTGAGAGAATAATTTTGGTTTAAATTGAAAAAAGTGAATTTTCAAAAATAATCCATGTCCCAGATTAGAATTCTTCAGATTTTTAAATTGATTTTAATCTGATTTTTAAAATCAGATTAACTTATTCCAAATGCTTCCGTTTGATTTCAAAATTTCTAATTCCTGCGAATTTAGATTTGGCTGAATTTGTCACACTCTCAGCCAGATTTTAGGAACGGCAACTCACTTCATTTCCACATTCTGATATAAAATGTTGTAAATAAATATAATTCTTATTTGGAATTGACTATTTCCAAGATGAATATCATCATGACTTGGAACAGAAAACTTATCTGAAGAATTATAATTTTTACTCTGGCGCAGGGAATTTCAGTATAAATTTTAAGAATGAATAATAATTCGGAAGAAGAACTGTGCATTTCCGTGAAGATTTATAATTTCCTATGCAGGTTCACTTCAGAACATGAAATTTCGTTGGGAATTATAATTTGACTCAAAAGAAAGAATTTTTGACATGGAACGGGAATGTAGCGAAATATGTTTCCATTGGAGTGGCGGGAAGTCAAAAAACTCTCTGTTCTCATTGAGAATTATGATTCTCTCTCATAAATCTCTGTTCCGAATCATAATTTTATTTCTAAGGACCAAAACTGATCCGATGTCGCAACTCAGGATTATAATTCTTTCTAATATCCCCTGTTAAAAATCAGAAATCTTGTGAACCTCTGAGAATGTCCAGAAATCTTTCTCAAAATCTTCGTAAATCGTTTGAGATCATATAAATCAGTTTAACTTTTCCAATTGAAAGGGAAAAATTCATTGTTCACCTACAGAAGACCAGACATTGAACGGCAATTTCAAATCATCTGTCGAGAAGGCACCCTAGAAGCCTAGATATAGAAAAATTCTTGAGAATTCTTATAATTTAAACGCTTCAGAACTACCTATATATGAAAAACTGTAGCTGTTTATTGGAATTTTGAAACGAAAAACCTCGAAATGGATATCTGAAAAGTGACCCAATTGTTGTAATTTTTTCTCTTAGTACATTAAAAAAAAAATTATCTTCCCAATAATTTTCATATAAGTAAGCAGTTTATAATGTATCCAGAAATATAAATATTTGTTCGAGTTCCAAGTCAAACGATTTCGAATCGAAACTAATATTTTATAGACAATCAGCTTTATTTTTAGAACAACATAGCTTCAAGGTCGTAAATATTTATCTTAAATCTTAAAAGCTGGAAATTTATTATTTGTATTTCAAGAAATTACAAAATACCTTCAAGTAGATTGATATTTTTATATTAATTGACACTTCTTTAAACATTCCCTTTTGGGAATATTTTGTATCTGTTTTTCAGAATTCCTTAGAGAGAGCTGAAATAATAATTAAAAGAATATTTATCGAGATTCAGAAAAAGAATGTATTTGTACTTCGAATTATGATTTTAGTTTTTAGGGTGTAGATCTTTGAATTTGAATGATTCAGAGCGTTTCTTTCGGATTCCGGAAAGTTAGTTGTAATCCTTCATTCTACCGTTCAAATGAAAATAAGCGTTAAATACCTTATATTTGATTGCAACTACAAAAATTCTTTAGAGATACTTCCTACGATATGGACATGCGGCTGCAAACTTCCACGCCGCCTTACTTGGTCCAATTTAATTTTTTTTCTCAATGTGTTCACATGATATATACATAGATATAAATAAATAGAGAATTTGTTGATCGACCACCGCAGGATCCTCCTGGAAGCAACTTTCATTCAGGAAAATGGCACGAGCTCCCAGGAGAACCGCGCTAGAATACTCGATTCCCTTGCCTCTGATGTTGTAATCGGTTGGCGTCAAGAATTCGATCACGAACATAGTTCGGTCACGTTTGTCAATAAGCACGATATCGGGTCTCGTATTTCGGATAGCAACTATTCTCGAGAAATCGTAGTTCCAGTAGATTCGTTACCCCTAGTTCTCAACAATCGACTTCATCGCCCTTGGAGCGATCAGCAGGGCAGCATCACAGCCAACAACGCCATCAGAGCGACAGAGATCGTGGTAAAAAACTCTCAAGGCAGCATAGTGTCTGTACAAATACGTCGTTCCTGCGTGAATAGGGGAGTTCGATAGCTTATGTCATATTGCTCAGGGAGATAAAGATAAGCCCTGCACCTATCGTTGGAAACCTCTTGACGTAATATGCTTCTATGATATGCTAAGGTAGAAACCATACCGTCCTGATACGCGAAAATGAAACTCTCCGTTCTTGAATTGAGTCCTGATGATCTAAGGAAAGAAAACGCTGATTATTATGTGACAAGGATTGGATGGAGTAATGCCCTGTCCTCACTTCCGATGTTAAAGTTCAGGCCGAAGGTTTCAGCTGCCTGCTCTGCGGCTTTGTAAAGAAAAACTCCTTCCCCACTCATTTCGTGATTTCTCACCATTGCCAGGAGAGAATCTCCACCGTTCACGATGATATGACTCAGGATAATTCGGTTGTATAGACAATGAAGATTGAGAAGTCCGCGTCCGACTTTACGACGTGCGATGTACAAGCGCGGAACAGACGAGTTGATATGCAAGCTTTTCTTCTTATGCATTATCTTGCGCGTAGTTATATAAAGGACCTTGAGCTCGTTCTACGTCCATGGAACCAACCCAAAAGAATAGAGTAGAACTGGGACGGAAAGCATCTTAGTCGCAGATATGTTGTCCAACGACGAAAGGTTTGAGGACCAAATCCGCCAAAGAATGTGTCTGTATCTGCTTTGGAGAACCTCCTTTACTGATGTTGTATCCTGAACGCGGCTCTCAGGCACACCCAGGTATTTGTAGGTCTCTCCAGCGCTAAGGTGTCTAATAGCACTTCCGTCCATTCTATTCATCCACGTTTCAGATGAATCTTGTCACACTTATCCAATCCAAAGCCCATACCAATTTCTCGTGCGTACCTCCCGACGATACTAAGAGCATCTTCAAGATGTTCTTTTCCAGAAGCATAGATCTTTAACTCATTCATATAAAATATATGAGAGGTACCCATTATAATCAAGGAGTGCGAGAGATAGTGACAATAGTGTGATGCAGGAGAGGAGAGGACTCATTGCGTTACCCTGAAAGTCTATGGGAAGTTGAATCAACAGCTTTCTGGTAATCAATCCAGGCCATCGACATATTGCGTTTAAGGTTTGCAGCGTCTTAGTAGACACTCCTGTCGATCAGCAGGTTTTCCCGACAGCCTGCTGCGCCTCTTTTCGACCCTTGTTGTTCGTAAATCTCACTCCATACAGGTCCAATTATTCGAAAAATCCTGTCATTCAGGATAGATGTGAAGATCTTATACAACATGCGCAGTCAAGTTTTTGGCATGCAGTTCCTTGGGTTAGAAAATCCACCTCTCTTTGGCAGGAGTACAGTTTGTCCTAACACTAGCCACTGCAGAATAGGGATCTCTGACTTCAAATATGGGGTAAAGATGTGGGCCAGATGTTGGTGTGTAGAAGTGAACTTCTTCCACCAAAAGTTCTCAATACAATCTAGAGCAGCAGCGGAGAAGTTCTTCATCTCCCTTTATACTTCATTTACCTCCTCAGCAGTGAATGGTGGGCAAACCCTCTCGCAAAACCACAATTATCTTAGGAATTGATTGCTGAGCATTTAAAAAAAAACATCCGAATCGGTTAAGAAATACGATCTACAGGCGATTGCAAACGCAACTTTTGATTCTCCCTGATCCATCCTTCCCTCTTTCTAATTCTCCTCCTTATGTCAGATAGAACTCGCATTTTATCAACAATGTGCTATTTGATTTACAACATAAAAAAAATTGGTTGGTCGTCACTGCCGCCCCCCTTTCGACGACGCTCTGGGCAGCTGCCCAGCTTGCCCGTGCCTTGAGCCGGGCCTGTCATGATGGTCATTAGCTTCCACATTTTCAATCTGTGATGATGGATCCTCATCTCATGAGCGAACCTTCGGACTCTTGCACAGTGGTTTCAAATGCCGAAAAGGTGGACAAAACTATAAAATGTTCATAAAATAGGCCAAATTTTCTCACTCAGGGGTTTTCGAGGTCGCTGATCACGAATCCGGTGTCGAAAATTTTAAAAACAGAATGGCGGATCCAGTATAGTAAACGAGTATGCTGAATATAGTTTCGATTCTTTTCAAAACTAGTGTGAGGGAGTTTTCGCGGTCGCTGAAAACGAATCCGATGTCGAAAATTACAAAAACAAAGTGGCGGATCCAGTATGGTGGACGAGTAGTCTAAATAAAGTTTTGATTCTTTTCAAAATTGGTGTAAGCGGGTTTTCGAGGTCGCTGATTACGAATCTGGTATTAAAATTTTTTTAAACAGAATCGCGGATGGAATACGTTTTTATATCAATGTAGCCAATTGCAGTGATACTAAAATAAGTGAATTTTTTGCATGATTCGTTTGCAAAAATGATAAATGTTGTTGAATGAAAGTGAGTTGTGCACCAATTCTATTCTTTAGATGCAAACAAGTGATTCCGCATAAAAGACAAATTTCCGATGCATATAAATGCCGAATAAGTGAATTTGTTGATAAAAATGGTTTAAAACAATGACAAAAGTTGTTTCATGGGACTCTTATGTGTACTATTCTTCTTCCTCAGATGAAAATAAAAGGTTCAGAAGAAAAGAAAAGTTCCCGATACACGGATATGCCAAACAAAAGACTTTCTCGATAAAAATTGTTTATGAAATGACAAATGTTGTTTCATGGAACCCTAATGTGTAATAATCTTGTTCTTTGGATGCAAATAAAAAATTCCACTGAGAATAAATTTTTTGATACACATATATGCCAAATAAGAGAATTTGTTTATAAAAATTGTTTATAACAATGACAAATGTTGTTCCATGGAAATCTATTGTGTAATATTCTTGTTCTTTAGATGAAAATAAAAATTCAACTGAAAAGAAAATTTTTCGATACACAGATATGCCGAATAAGTGAATTTGTTTATAAAAGTTGTTCAAAACAATGACAAATGTTGTTTCATGGAACTTTAATGTGAAGTATTCTTGTTCTTCAGATAAGAGTAACAGATTCCACCGAAAAGAAAAGTTTTCGATACACACGTATGCCAAATGAAAGAATTTGTTTATAAAAACTGTTTATAACAATTGCAAATGTTGTTTCATGAAACTCTAGTGTATAATATTCTTGTTCTTCAGAAAAAATGAATAATTTCACAGAAAATGAAAATTTTCGATGCACAGATGTTCCAAATAAGTTAATTCGTTTATAAAAATTGTTTAAACTATTAACTATAATTGTTATATGGTGCTTGTTTGCAATGAAAAGGTGATCCTTTATATTTTTATAACAAAACCTTTGTAAGTAATACATTCGAATTCCGAAGATGCTACAGTTAACAGTTATATTCATCAATTTGTTTACAACAATTGAAAAATTACAGGATATTCATCCACAAGTTTCAATCTTATTCAAAAAAAGGAACTTCACTAATTTTACACCTTTGTCAAGGAATTCGATGAATGAGGCTATGTAAATATCGCAAATATAACCAAATGCAAATTATAGGCTAAATAACAAATTATAAATAACAAATTTAAAAAACGTGCAACTCTACGTTAAAGTACGATTCTTCATGAGCATTTAAGAAAAAAACTCTGATCCGTTGAAAATTGAGGGGTCGGCTGATTTGTGTCCCAAAAAAGTGCTTTTTTCCCACTGTGGTGTCGCGGCGGCATGTAGGCGGGCCAAAATTACCAGATAAACAATTACGTCAATGGCAAGGTTGCAAGAGGTTGCGACTAATTTTTAATATGTGCTAGAAAGGGCTCCAGTTGACTTTTTAAAAGGAAAACGGAAGTGGTTGATCGCGGTTGAAATTATTTGTGCATATTTTTATCAACGACTGCTAGCTGAAAATATAAGATCATACGATTAAAAGTTTACAATTATTTTCATCAAAAATTTTTTTTTTCGAGTTTCTGTTTGTTTCTTTTAATTACAAAAACTGTTAGAAAGAAACTCCGTCGCTGAAAGTGTAAATCGCTTGACTTTTACATAAATTACACGACTTCTATAACAAACAATTTATTAACGCTTGAAGAGCGTCAAATTTTGCATCTAGGAAGCGCAACTTTAGAGAAAGCCGAAGAACTTTATATAGATATTCAGACTCTCTTTGCCGCTTGTCCGAGATCTAAATATAATAATAAGTTAATTCAAACTCTAGAAAACCATTTAAAAAAAATTATTTTTCTCGACTTTTGACCGCTTTTTAGGCATTTGGAACCACTGAGCCTTGCCGTAAAAGGCTTACCAGATTTTATGTAGTCAACCACACACTACGTACGGGACGCATTTTATCTTGCCCAGGAAATCTTCTTGTTTAGTTGATGCAAGCGCTTTTTGCTCTTTTCATCAATCGTTTGTTTGGACCTTCAATTGGAATCAGCCAAAACTCTCGCTGCATCATAAATTGAACAAGTGATGGTCTTGAGGCCGGAAGCCTCTGAGAGATCCTCACGAGGGGTAGCATCCATTTCAGCTAGAACGATCGGCAATACTGGCCGAACCATTGTCGGGTGATCTGCGCGTTCGATAATTTTGAACCGCATTCATAACTGGATTAGGGTTTTGTGTCTCCATAGTTATTCCCACGAGTAGCTAGGGAAGGGATCGTCCACCCTCGCAGAGTCCCGCATGTGGAGGTAACCTCCGCTCTAGGAGCGTATATTCTAGGAGATGGCGTGGTATCCTAGAGAAACCGTTGACGACACCACTCCCTGGTGTGACGCAGTATTCAGCACGGCTGTTTACGCCTTAGCGTTTCAGCGTCACCCCGTTAGAGGATTTTCCCTTCAGGACCATCCTTAGTTCGCGACTGCTATTATCAGATTTTGTAACCATATTCAGCAGAGACCCTCGGCACAGGGACCCTCTATCCGCAACCTGAGGACGTGTTCGGTGGCTTTGCCATGAGCCTAGTGGTTTGATTCCGAGGAACCGAATCGAATATATATATAAAATATTGTTTGTGATTTCAAAAAGTTTGTTTTAAAACTATCAGAAATATCTTTACTTTTCCAATCTTGAATGTTTCAAATCATGCGTCAATTCTATGTACCTGAAAAGTTCAAAGTTCTTCAAATTACGAAATTCCCAGTAAACAATTTTGACCACCCTTGAGATTTGCAGTTCAAAGTTACTCGTTCGAAGATTCCGAAGGATACCTGTATATTTTTAATCCTGAATGTTTTGAATTGTGAAAATTGTGTGCATTCGTGAACTTCATATTAACCAATTCCGGTGCATATTGAGTCACATGTGGCAAGTCTCTTTCGCGCATGCCTCTTTTGCGGCAGGTCTCTCCTACGCCATCTCTCTTGAGAAGATTGACTTTTTCTAGCAAGTCTTCCGAAAAGTGCGCCATCTCTCCCCAACAGGAAATTCAAAGTTTTCCTTCAAAGCGAATATGCGACGGACGGGTCATGGAAATAATGTAGGTCACATAAAGTCAAAATGGTAGATCGTGTTATGCTGAAGACTTTCCGCACTTTTGTCACTTACGAGGGCAAGAGATGCCGCAGGGAGACAATTCGGTTCTTGACACAAAATTTCCAATCTTCTCGGGCGAGATGGCGCGAAAGAAACTTGCCACATTTGATTCGATATGGAGCCACTTTTACAATTAGAATTGTGAATATTTCTAATATAATGGAACTCAATTATGGGATCTCCCACCTTAAAACTTGAACCAGTTTGAATTTATGGTAAAAAATTAATGCATTTTGTGGATTTTTCTTTATTCATTGATTGGAAATTTGTTTTGTATAGCTGAAAATGTAACTTCCGTTTTTCGTTCAAAATTGTAGTAGATGTTCTTTTCTAATAAAAACTGTCTGTTTTGTTTGGAAATTTAACTATGTTTTTTATCAGAAAATTCAGCGATTCAGATGAATATTGAACTATTTGATGGAAAATACAATTTTTCAGAGGTAAATGGTATTTTCATCTCAAAATTCAAACTTTTCTGCACAAGATTAGCGGGGGATTGAAAGTCCAATCACTTTTTTGGAAAATGATACTATTTTGCTTTTGAACTTGAAATTCCACATTCCTATAGAAAACTCATCTTTTCATCTCACAAGTTGAAAAAATGGTTAGATTATTTAATAATTTGATTAAAAATCAAAGTATGTTGTTAGCACTCATCTCTTTATAAGAAGATGGGACTTTTCAACCACGAATTATTTTTCTTGTAGTAAATTCATATTTTCGGTTCAAAAATTCAACTGTCTCATAAAAAAGTTTCCTTCTTGTATCGAATATTCAAAAATTTAAAAGAAGATTCGGTTTTTCTTTCGTAAAATTTAATAATTTTGTTGTGAATCAATTTTATTTCTTTAGTCTTTTTGGTAAAACATACTTATTTGAAATTAAAATTCAATTTTGAAAATAAAATTCAAATGTTCCATTCTTATTGGACACTTATGTTCTCTAGTTGCAAATGCAACTATTTGATTGAAACTTCATCTGTTTTGTGAAAACTTCCGTGTTTTCTTAGCAGGAAGCTTATCTTCTTGACTAGGAATTTATCCTTCTAGGTGGAAAGTTCAGTTTAGTTGATTATCTTTTTTGGTCGAATATGCAAGCGTCTGATGGAAAATTTATTTCCTTGGCTTAAAAATTGACCTATTTGGCTGTCAATGCAAGTTCTGACAAGTGTTACTACATTTTCATCAAAAATTTGTCTTTTCGGGGTAATATTCTCATATAATCGTTTTGTTAAAAATAATTATTTTTAATTGAATACATAATCATCCTCGGTTGGAAATTCAATTTTCTCTTCGGAAATTTTATTTGTTTTGAGAATTCTTGTTACTTCGTGCCAATTTGACAGTGTTTGGTAGAAAATGAAAATTTCAGTTCAAATTACTCTTCTGTTATGAATTTGTTCTTTTTCTTATATATTGATCAATTTTATCACCTGATACCTCAACTGGTCCATTTTCGGTTAATACAAAAGATCAAATTTTCTTTTAGAGATTCTTGTATTTCCTTTATTAAATGAAACAGTTTCCCGAACCTTAAACAAACTATGCAACTTACTTAAATATGTTTCCAATAATTTTATTATAAATGATACAAGATAAGGAAGTTTTTTTTATTTTCAAATTTTTATACATATTTCAATTTTCAAGAATCCTATCTAAAGGGAAGGGTGTAACTATAAGTCACAAAAATCTTTGAATTGTTTCTAAAATAAAATATAAAAAAAAAGTTTCTGAAAGAAGCATAGCGAACCTTATGTGAATTGGTGAAAATTTGAGATTTCAAGTACTTTGGTGTAGTAAATTCAAAACTATTAAAAACTATCAAATCTATCTGATAAATTATTAAAATCGCCGAAAATGCATAATTTTCTCCAGATGAATATATTGAAAGATCATAGAGTGTGGGTATATTAACGTTTTTGACCACAAATCAGTTTTTGTAAACAAAATGACAAGTTGCCTTGTTTTCCTTTTATTCATTTCAAATAATAAATACTATGGAACACGAAAATTGTGTATCGATAACAATTTGATATTTTACTTGGATATTCCGTGAGAAAAAACAGAATAATAATTGTGCGCAAAGCGCGCGTGTTTGCCTGCTATTTATTTATTCAGGGAAACGAATTGATTTTCAAATTAATTATATTTTTGATGTTCAAAAAAAAAAATCTGCCCGCTTCGCGGGCACATTCTCATCGCGCGCTTCGCTCGCAAGTATCAGCGCGCCTTTCTTTTGCGGCAATCAACAAGTGTGTCAAAGGCCATTTTGATCCGTCCATTTTTTCGTGAGTTATCGTGTTTACGGACGTACGGACGGACGGCCGGACGGACGGACATACAGACCAACAGACAGACACCATCGACAAAACTTGATTTTCGGCTTCA
>WSXT02092120.1:0-20273 GCA_011762715.2 Neuroterus valhalla
GACCATCGCCATCACTTTCAAGGTTGATTTTGGTCATTTTGGATATCGATTTGTAGGAAACTTCCTGTAGAATATCATTTTGGACACTTAGTATAAAGCTATTTGAATTGAGACCATCGCCGTCGTTTTCGAGGGTAATGTTGATCACTTTGGATATTAATTTGTAGGAAACTTTCTGTAGAATGTCATTTTGGACACCTAGTGCGAAGCCATTTGAATAGGGACCATCGCCATCACTTTCAAGGTTGATGTTGGTCACTTTGGGTATCAAGCTGTAGGAAACTCCTTGTAGAATATCAATTTGACACCTAGTGCAAAGCCATTTGAATGGGGATCATTGCCGTCGTTTTCGAGGGTAATGTTGGTACGTTTGGATGTCAATTTGTAGAAAACTTTCTGTAGAATGTCATTTTGGACACCTAGTGCGAAGTCATTTGAATAGGGACCATCGCTGTCACTTTCGAGGGTAATGTTGGTCACTTTGGATATCAATTTGTAGGAAACTCCTTTTAGAATATCATTTTGGACACCTAGAGCAAAGCCAGATTCACGGAAACCGTCGTCATTTATTTCGAGGTTAATATTGGGTAATATTTTCAGTAGTGAGAATATTGATATCGATACAATAGATGAAAAATACAGCGAATTTGAAAACTTCCAGCTCGACTATAACGCCATCTCTAGGATCGAAACATAGACGTGAGAAAATGGTGACGAAGAAAACTGCAGATTTGGCGAAAAATGGAAAATTGAAAAGCATTTTTCCACGCAACAAAAGCGTAAAATGAATATGTTCTCAGCTCATCGTGTCAAAAAAAGGAAGCAAAATTCCTTGTAAGTTTTTAGTATGGTTTCAAAATGTTCTATGTGATGAAAAACGATTTCAAGTATTTCAAGGCTAATGTTTGGAGGGTAGATACACGTCCGGTTTATTGAATTAGCTTTCATACCTGGCCGGGTCATCTGATAAAACCAAGCAACTTTCGTTGTTCGTTGCAATGCTGTATTTCATATGCTCCAATTTGTGTTCACTGCCAGGAAGATTGCACTTGAGGAAGACTCGAAATAAAGCCTATACAAACTCTACTACTCTACTTCTCTACTGGGCCTAGAGAATAGTAATCTGTCTATTTCAGTTGTATGCCATTTTTTATTGAAATACAATCTTTTTGGGTTGGAATACAATCTTGTTTAGTTAAAATATATCTATTTTGTTGAAAATTGATCTTTCTAATACAATGTTAATTTCCTTGGTCCAAAAACGCACATGTCCGAATAAGAATCATTCGGCTTTTGTTCAGCTTTCAGCAATTATGTAGCATATGATAATTCTTTTTCTTTATGATGTTTGAATATTTTGATGGGAGTTTCCTAATTTCGTCTAAAGTTCAGGTTTTTTGTTGAAAATTTCGGTTTTCCATGATTTACAGCTGAAATTTTTTCTGTTTGGATTATCTACTTCCACATTCTTTGTTCAAAATACATCTTGTTTCAGTAAAAATACAAATACTCTGTAAAAAATTCTAAATTGCATTCTATGCAATCTAGAACGACGTGGGTTGTGGGTGGCAATGGAAGAAAAGGGAGTAGAGAAAGGTCAATGAAGGCCAAGGGAGAAGTGAGGGGGCACAAGATTTCTGAGGGCTTCTGGGTAGATAGAGGTTTGAGGCATGAATGCCCGCTTATCTCAACATTTTTCGTGTTCTTGATCGCTCACTTGGAGAGGAAGCTGAAGGATAAAGTGGTGGGGGGAGTTAGGACCTAAAGAGGTAAGAATTCGATCACTTGCGTATGCAGATGACATAGTGTTGTTGAAATAAATGAGGAGGTCTTAAAAGAGATGACGGAGAGATTGAGATGATATCTTGATATAAGTCGGCTAGAGTTTGACGCAGAAAAAACCAAGGTTATAGAAAGAGGTCGATATTTGTGTGGGAAAGGAGGAAAAATAGGACAGGAGAGATTAGCGAGTGTTATATGTGGAAGTATGGAGGGCTTTCATATGTCCTGTCTTTTGCAGGAGAAGAGAAATAAGCATGTAGGTAATACTTCATGAAAGAGGGGAGAAAAAGGCGATTCCATTTGTGAAAGGGTGCTGCGTAAAATGAAGAGGAAGAGAAGGAAGGAGGAGAAGGAATGGTGACAGATGCGTAAGGGAGAGAGGAAGTATATGTAGGATAAATGTGAATGATCTGAAAAGTTGACAAGGAATAGCAAATAAGTCATAGTCGATAAGGTATGGATGGAACCGAGAATAATGTTTGAAATATGATAATAACTTCCGACGGTTTTTTCCTTAGATTTTGTCGTTTGTCAGAGAAAAAAATTTTTTATCACAAAACTGTCAATAAAAAGTTGTTAGCCTCACAAAAACCTACAAAATCCATCCGTAAATTTTTCTTGTCCGACTTACTGTTCACGAGTTATAGCGTGACAAACCTGTCACCGTAGACTTCCCATTGTTTCCGAGTAGGGTGACGTAAGTTTGGGTACATAATAAATCATTATTTCAGACTGAGTAAATGATTTTTTTGTACGTAGGACTTTCAAATTATTCCTAATTATGATAAATTGTTATTATGAATTTAGTAATATTATAATTTTTTTCCAAAACGATGTTGACTTTAGTATTGAACGTGATTAAAGAAGGTTTTCAGAATTTTATATCAAACGAGCTATAGAAAAATGTGCTAATAATTGGTGTTGAGTGTGCAACATGGAAAATACGTGTAAGTGTTTTTTATTCCATAGAATCTTGGCTTGGCAAAAACAAAAAATGTTTCATCCGTGCTAATTAGTATTTTTTCAAAAAACCAAACAGTTATGTGACAATTTCTTATGTTCGACTGAAAATTCAAACACTTGATCAGAAGTAGAACTTTTCTGTTTTACATTCATTCTTTTGTTGCTTATTGATGACTGTAGATGCAAACCTACTCATTTCTGAAAAATTCATTCTTGTTTTTCGAATGTATCTTTGTTGACCGAAACCTCAAATGTTTGATTCAAATAAAGAATTTCGTTGCAACTTCATATTCTTTCAAGAACAAAAAAAAGTATATTCTTGGTTGGAAATTTGAATTACTTGTAAAGAAGGAAAACCTCAGATAAAGTATCAACGGGCTTAAGCTTGAGATCAAAAATGTTTGACACTTATCGTCCCAAGTTCGAATGATTTGTTTTAGTTGGAAAATTCAGGTGGAAGAAATAATTTCTTTTGAAAGGAATTTGATAGATTCGATGCAATGATAATTTTTTTGCAATCTTATTTATTCTCTTTCTAATTCAGAAATATTATTCTCTCAAATGTAGAGGATGGCATTCAATGTCACTTCTTTGAAATCTTAATATGATGAAAAAAAAAAAAAATTGGCATTCACGTTTTGAATTTCATTCATCCTTCCAGTTTACAATGAAGGAAAAGATTTCGCATTGGGAAAAAAACTGATTGTTGCTTCAATTTGAGTCGACCCTTGAGAAAAGTGCACTAAGAGAAGGAATAAGGAATGCCTTACCAAGGAATAAGCAGGAAAATTCCCAAATCTATCCTTTTCTTTTAGTTCTACACTTTTTAAAAATAACCATAATGAACATTATCTAATAGTTATCCTTTTAGGTTAAAAATGCAACATCTGGTCACAATTTATTTTTTTGTATAATTTTCGCATCTTCATTATCTTTGCTGAAAAATCAAATATCTCATCTCGAAATTCACCTTCTACATTTTTCTCTAATATTGTACATTCCTCACTCGAAATTGAAATTATTTTCATAATATGTGCAACGAAAATTTGGCTTTCACCGCCTCTTGAGTTTTCGATGCAATTTTTATGAAAAATATCGTACATGGCGAGTGGCGGAGATCACTGACTCGTGTGGTGCTGCCCTCGCTTTGCTCGGGCCAGCAACTCCACACTCGTCAGTCATCTTAGCCATTCGCCTGTCGCCATGTAAAATGCTATTGCTTCGAGATGAATGTATTAGTTGGAAACTCGTGTATCTCGGATGAACTTGCAATTTCTTGTTAGAACATAATCTGGTTTGGTTGGAATATATGCAATCAAATTTCCGGTTGGAAATGCATCTTTTGAAGAATGTTTTTTCTTCGAAATAGTTATTGTTTCTTGAAATTTAACTCATTCACTCAAACCTAGGTCTCCATTCCCTTTATTTCAAAAATTAGAATATTGATGTGATCGTTCTTTATTTCGCGGAAATAATTCATGAACATAATGAATTATAATAAATAAATGATATAATAAATTTCTCACGTTTATCCATTTACAATAAGCTTATATCAGAAATAAATAAAAATAGGAAGACGTTTGATGACTCTGGATTTAATGGATATTCCAGTGGGGAAATCACAGCAGGACAATAGATTTAATGCTTTCACGATAATCCATTATGAAAATCGAGTTGTTTCGGATTTCGATCATGTTGAAAACTACAAATTTTGTCGAAGTTTCGCGAACGTTGCAGCTCGCATCTTCAGGACTGGCCTAAAACCAGCCCTGAAGAGTACCCCGGCGAGTACTACGGACTCTAGCGCGGGCAAGCCTGCGCTTCAGAAGGTGAAGACTCAAGCCCAGGTACTTGTACCTACGGCCGCAATATTAGGAGGCTGGTGGAACCAGACGACCTTGGTGCCAGAATAGATCGTGTCCGGAAAAAGGGGGATGGAGACATCCTTATAGAGGTAGGAAGTGAGGCAGGGGGAAGAACAAAACTGTCCGCTGCCACCAAGGAAGCAGTTGGCGAAGAAGGGAAAGTCCGCGAGCTGGTCCCGCGTGTAGGGGTCGAGGTACTCGACCTCGACGAGCTCAGTGGAAGTGAAGACGTCGGCGTGGCGATACTGAAGCAGTTTGGTGACGGCATGGAGGGAAGCAAGGAAGTCCATTTATCGAGAAAGGACATTCAGGTTAATCTCAAGCACCGGACCCGCAGGAAGACGTGCTTCTGGAGGTGCCGCAAAGAGAGACACAGGTCCGCAGACTGTGAAAGTACTCCGCACTGTTACCTCTGTGCCGCGGCAGGTGAAGGTTCCAGGACAGAGGTACTGCAATGTAGGCCCATACCAAGATGTCGAAGGCCGGCAAGCGTACTGAGGACGATACGTACATCTTGGTAAGGTCACAAACAGAAGTCTGTAGTCCATGTTGGAAAAGCAGAGTGAACCAGAAGCACGGCCTCACCCCTATTTCCCTGAAGTAATGCAAAAGCGGTTCCAGGGAAATGGGTTGGCAGGAAAAATGGAGTTAAAATTTAGTGGGTAGGTGCCGCTTGGTAAGTCCCACCCACCTTCGTCTCTTGTGGACTATGCGCTCGTGAGTGTATTCCATGTCTATTTAAACTTTGTGTATAATTAGGTGAAGTGCGTATATCAGGCGCAAGATCCTCAAGGGAAGAATTTAGTTATTTCATGAGCATTTCGCCGAGTTTTACTCCTTAAAGGAAAAAAAAACTCTTCCATAGAGCCGAGAGGATATCTCTCTGTGAGGAATCCTGTAAGATATATGCTTCAAAACAAATTCAGACACATCTTCAAGAGTAGATGTACCACGTATAGGAGCATCTTTGACCCACAGTAGCGTATGAAAATGTTTTGGACCTCTACCCTGATATTCACGGCGCCAAAAGTGGTGAATTACTTTTCCCGAAGGAGCCCGATCAGAACAATAAAATGCATTATTGCGTGAAATTCATTGTCGATAAAACGCGACACTGATACTGGATCTCTAGCTATAAACTCTGTTGCTGGTATCTTGTCATGTGATGAAGAATAAACCTTGTGAATGTACTCAATCATGTCTCACTACAATCATTCTGAAAGACTTAAAGTAGAAAAGAATTTGGCTGGTCCATAATGATCATCCATGCAATGAAGATTATTCCTCGAAATTTTCCAATATTGCTTGGTATTTTGAATGCTTCAAACACTGTATTCATTAGGGAAATGAGCTCTTATTTTTTCAACAGAAAAGAGAAATTACGAGCCGTTAACTGCTCCTTGTTATTAGAAACATAGAGCGCACTGTGACTTCCTCGTTTCATCTGACGATAAGTACTATCGCTTAACAAGTTGAAGAGGTATTGCAAATTCAATTGGAATTACAGATGCTTGCTTATCAATCTTATTCTGATGAACTGAGAATCGGTGAGCTTTTCTTTGCGTTCTGGATCATGCATCCCATTTTATCCAGTATGGTATAGATCCGGGAAACATAGAAGATCTAATTTTTTTCTGTAGTCTAGAGAGCCTTCCAATATTTTTTTCATTTGATACGTCCTGATTTAAACTCAAGGGTTCTTCGATTTCCATGGCTTCGGCTTGCTTGACAATATCACTGTCGAGATCATGATCATCAACTTCAACCTCATCATCAACTTTGTTTTGCCAAATGGCTTTAGTTTTAGCATTCGGCAGGTCACGCACAATTATGCAATATTCATGATTTTTGTTGATAGCTCCTTTTTCTGGAGAAATGCTCTCTAAAGTATTTTCTATGGTCAACGGAAGATGATACGTATGAGCTTTGATTCCCTCGATCTTTTGCTTAGAAGGAACCTCTCTTTCCTTAACAGTTCCTGTTCTTCATATTACTTGGAAAGTCGACACGAAGGTCGAAGGTCGGTTGAAAGTACATGTCGTGGTAACGATATGGTCTCCGTCAAGGTGCATTCCTGATGTTTCGTGCTCGTAATATGGTTGATTTTGCCTTATAAGCTTACGTAGTTTTTGCAGGGTTTCGGCGTCACCTTCTCCCAATGCCTGATCTAGAAGAAAAATACTTTCGGCAAGGAAGGTCGACTGGCAAGAAGAACAATCAACATAGCAACATCCCGAGTGACCAAGTACAAGTAAATTAGCATGTTGTGCCGTACGTTTGTGCGTCTCGTCGAAATTAGCGCGGATATTACTCAGTGTCCACTCACTCAAAGATCGTATAAATTTGTGATATTTGTCTATAACCACATTATTTATATTGCACAGAGTATCATCGCAAGTCCATGACTCTCCATTTTTTGTCGTACCAATCACTGGTAGTACATTGGTAACACGACCATCGTTATCAGTAACAAGTTCATAGACAAGCAATTTCCCGTCATGCTTGTAAGCAGTTTCAACGAAGTACGCTTCTTTCGGTGATTGGTGTTTGGACGAGCGACACATAGCCTCGAGCCTAGAGTGACGATCTGAAGATGCAAGCTGTCTTACCTGTTCAACACTTGTCGCAGCTAAACATTCTCGCGAATAATCTCCGAAGCGTCCGGATTACTATGCGCTTCATCGACTACGAGCCGGTGAAGAGTCCGAAAAGCCAGGTATGGAGAGCAGGACATTCCATAAGTCAAGGTCATAAGGCGGTAGTGACTGTCTTCTTTAGATCCTGGTTTCCTCCAAACGATGCGTTGAAGATCGACATCTCGATCGTCGACCTTGATTTGACGGTACATCATTTCGATATCAGCGCAGAAGGCAACAAGGGGAAATCTCGAACTCATCAAAACAGCAGGAAGGTCATTTTGTAATTTTGGACCGGTGTACAACAGATGATTCAAGGCTGGACCTGATGACTCTTTGTTTGATGCGTCAAAGACAATGCGAAGTTTCGGACGCCTATCTGCGTTCCGACAAATGGTGTGATGGGGGATTAGGTACGTGGGTCGGATGCTTAACGATATTTTGGTGGGAGAAATAAGCACATTCGACCCAGCCTCTCATATTTGGACATAAATTGCACGCATTTCACATTCAGGAGTGCATCACTTTCCAACCTATGACACGCAGAAACAAGCTTTCTTTTGTCTCCCTCTGAAGAATCCCCCAGGGTTTCAGTATTTGAGGATCGAAGAGGCAGGCGGACAATGTATTGACCCGAGTTGTCACATCGTTGCCAATCCATGAAAACTTGCTTGCACTCCTGGTCTTCAGGAGAATCTAATGCTGGAATATTTACTTCCTCCTGTTCCCAGAATTGCTTCAGAATTTTAGCGAGATTGTCCTTTTGATGAATACTCAAGGCCAGGACGGTCATTGACGGATCTGATATCTAAAAAGGCTCGAAAAAACTAATAGGGCCGATGAAAATGCAGCCGAAGATGGTACGGAGAGCAACTGGATCATTTTGTGATCCTCGACGCAATCCACTAAGAAGGAGGGAGCCGTAGATATCGGCTCCGAGAAGCACATCGGTAGGGTGGGGTAGTGAATCTGAGATCCGCTAAGAGAAGCTGATGGAGGAGAGGCCAATTTTCATGCACAATTCGATCCGACGGAGTAATAACACCCAGATCACGAAGGACTAGAGCGTGTACTGGAGAGGCAGATCGGGAGTCCAATCGAATTCCCTTGACATCAGAGTCGTCTGATACTTCTGGGGTTGTCCGTCTGCGGGGTGTGGCTCAATGTAGCGTGGTGTGATGATTTTTCTTGTACCGTTGGCAGCGGAAGCGCGAAGAACACCTTAAGTCAGGATGTCCCGGCTAAAAGCAGTTGTAGCACAAGTGAAATCGGCTAGCAGTCTCAAACCTATGCATGTTGTCCATGGCAATCCACTTAGGACAGTGGCCAATGTAATGCGAATCCCGGCAGATCGCGCATGTTTCATTCGACGAAGTCGCCATTAATTTTGACGTCTTTGAAGCGCTAGACCAGTTGCCTCAACTGGAAGTACTAGGTCGACTGTCCCCTATGGGCTCACGCACACTTCTGTAGCCTTAGGGGCTCAAATCCGTCGTTGAAGGAACGCTTCTATTCCAGAATAGGCAGAAACCGTGTGTCCTTTTCCTAACTGGGTTTCCCAATCTCGGCAAGTGACAGGATCCATGCCTTTAGCAGCCACTAATGCAAACGAAGGGTCCCAATTCCTAATTGGGCAGCCAATCAGGGGGCATGAAGACTCCCTCCGCCGTGTGAGCGTGTCTAGAAGAATTTGCAATCCCTCAGCACCTTCCTCTTTCAAAGTGGTGATGGACGTTAGGGCCTGGAGATGATCTTTAGGTAGGAGGCGCTTGTTGTCATAGCGATTCAAAAGAAGGTTTCAAGCTGTTGAGGAGTAAGTCTCCGTTATCGGGATCTATCTGAAGCACTCTTTGCTGCGCCCTGAACCGTTCCTTTAAGGTGGTACAACTTTTGAACTGGATTAATTGTCACATCATCGTGCACCTTAGAACGGGAAAGGTTGCGAAAAGGTTCCCAATCTTCTCTTCGTCCGGAGAACATGAGAAGAATAATTCTGGGTAACTGGGTTGGCACAGATACGCGAGGAACGGACACCGGAATAGTTGAGAGAGCTGGCTGAGAAGCCAGCGAATCGAGACTAGCTTGTTCATCATATAAATAGCTTTGTGCCCCGACGAAAGCGGCTTCAGTTGCGGTGAGAGTGTTATCAGTGAAGTATGGTTCATTGGAGATCACTTCTTTGTTTACCAATTTGAGATGATTAGATTGAAACTTTTCGAAGTACTTGTTTAATGGCTGGATTTGGCTCTGACGGGATCCTGAAGTAATTCTGTCTCACCCCGTGGCAAACACAGTTGCCTTGAGATTGATGATTGAGACCATAAGTGACAGTTGGCTTTTCAAGAGGCCCTTGGCTCTCATTGTAGCAAGAGCTTATAACTGTTCCATCAGTTTCTGCAAGTAAACATGGAAACATGGATGATGCAGTGGAATGAATGAAAGATACAGTGGAAAATGTGTCTTGGTGACGGCTGGCTCGGCAGCAAAAGATAGAAACCAGGTCCCCAAGAATGTATCTTTGGAACGGGTGACTCAGGAGCAAAAAAATAAACCAGGTCCCCAAGAATGTGTCTTGGGGACGGCTGACTCAGCAGCAAAAGATAAAAACCAGGTCCCCAAGAATGTGTCTTGTGGACAGCTGACTCAGCAGCAAAAGAAATTGAACAGAATAATTTCGGCTTTTCATCCCAAATGCGCAAGTCTGCGCTCCCGTGCCGCATCACAATCTGGCTCGAAGGACCAACGAATGTTAGCAAAAATAAAAACGCCTGGCTGTGGGAGCAAGGGAGAGTCAGTACATGAAAACACGCATGTTATGACATCCAAAATTATTTACATATAATACGAAGATAACATCTTCGGAGAAACCTTATCACAGAATCAGAAGAACCGCTCGCATCGATTGAAAGGAACAACACAAAACCATTAGGGAGCAGATCGCAAGCATAAACATAAGCATAATGGAACAGAATGAAAAAAAATAACACTTACTTATTGACGAACCACAAAACAAGAGGAACACGGAATGGCAGATCTCTTTTACAGCCCCAGTAGTTCACACCAGTGTTATGAACCAACTCTTTGACACATTCACACCTCTCACGTGACAACTCGCACTTGGCACGGGTGGGGGATACCTGTCTCCTTACTCCTTCGATCACTACCGTTCAAACTCAAAAAATGGAGAGAGCCTCTAAAGGACGCAAACACCGCGGAACCACAACCGTGCAGGAAACTAGAACTTGACTTCGACAACAGAGAACCAACGACAACAAAACCACAAACAGACTTCAAATCCAGATTTCAGAAGTTCATTTTCAAAAAAATTGATTTCCTGTTCTGTTTAAACTAAACAATTTCGGAATCAATAACATACGGATTATTTTCATTTTATAGAGTTCATTGATCTTCGAAGGTAGTTTGAGAAAAAGAAGCATATACTCTGGTAATAATAGAATCATATATAATTGTTTGAACGGATGGATATATTCAACATTAGGTTCATCAATTCTAGAAGAGAAAAATACAGTATAATGAAAGAGATGTAGAGTAACAGACCTTAATGAACTAGAATATTATCTACCTTTTCTATAAAAAGCACAAGTAAGTGATTATTAAATGTTTGAATGCTTTTCACAGTCTTCCCACTAAGAATTATTCAGTTTGCATGCCATAATCATATGTTTTACCCCTCAAGTATTAACTATATAAAATCCTTAGAGAAGGAAAATTGTTTCGAAGAACAAGAATTGTTTGAATAATTGCGAACTTTCTCAAACAATATCCCCCCCAGTCAAATGGAAAATCCAATGTATTCATACAATTGAAAATTGGTTATAAGTAGCTTTAAAATTCAGATACACATGTGTAACATATTCTATATTTACACATAAGATTGGTGAGAGTCGCCAAAGCGAAGAGGAATGTACCAACGACTTTCATTTTTTCTCGAATGGCAGAAAAGCGATTGAAAATAAATTGTAGCCACAGTGTGAGCTGTATATACTAGACGCTATCATGTGTGTCTTTTCAAATTTTTCCATCATCTCTAAGATGAATAGCAGGGAGCAAGCAAACTTTGAGATGATGTATGTATTTCGTCGACCTGGTTCCTTCTTACTCGAAGGCATAAACAAATTCTCATTCAGATATTTGTGCAGTTTAACCAATCAGAATCAGTCACGTCACGTTACCACGCTCCACGTGTTGCAGAGAGAATGATATCGCCGCAAATGAGCGTGAAACCAAGTAATAGGTGCGATACAAGGTTATGTCCATATCGATGGTGTGGGAAAATCAATGAGCTCATTAGCGCAAAATTAATGTTTGATATGATAGCAAACACTGTGATTATTAGGAATTGGTGTGAGGCTTGAATATTTACGCAACCCAAGCAGGAAGCGTCATCCTTGGTGTTGCAAACTCTTACTCAATATAACAGGAAAAACATTGCTATGGGTCGCAAAAATTCTAATGTTCGAAACAAAGAAAAATTATATCCTCAACTTGAGGACAGCTATGTATGACTCCATCGTCATTCCGCATAATTGATGAATCAAGATACTGAGACGTCCTCCATGAATGACGTCACGTTCTTTTAAACAGTGTCCACTCCCCCTTTTCCTCTGTCACCTTGAGTCAGTATAGTGCCTAATATTTACGGGGATTCTCGATTGAAAGCTGATGCAACGATCTAGGCTATCAATCACAAAAATTCGCGAATAATAGCAAATGCAAGGATTTTGGCTATTGATCACATAACATCCATATAAATGGACGATTCAATAATGCTTAGCTATTCATACAATATTTCGGGATAAATAGCTGGAAATAAAATCTAGTTATCAATACGTAAAATGTTATTCTATCTCTTCTTTATTCATAATGTGTCCCCTTAGTGTTTACATAACCTCCTTTCCTTTACGTTGAAAAATTTCCATTAATTTTCAACAATTTTCTTTACTTTTTTAGGCCTATGTTACTTCCTAATATATACATATAAGCATATAAAATTCTTATCCTAACGCAACGCAACATGACGGGGAGGGTTGACCTAAAGACTACGAGCGAGCAATCGAGCAAACGACGACTGAGCGAGTAAGAGAACGACGAGTGATTGAGTGTTTAAGCGTTTTTAGTGTACGAGCAGGAAAGAAAAAGCGCAGCTTCATCTTATTCTACTTATTTCTATTTATTCTTATTGGACAATTTTATCCAACTAATTTTTCTCTATGACTTCCGTTTTTATCTTCCATTTCTCTCATACATCCTTCCCATACATGTTCCCATGTTTCTTCTCCCCATTTACATATTCTGCACTTTCTTTGCTCCATTTCCTCCCATTACATCGCTTCTCTTACCTCGTTCTCCCATCCGAATTTCGCTATTCTTGTCCATCTCTTTTCTCCCCACCCCTTTCCCGAATTCAGTGGTAGTCCCTTCCTTTTTTATTATCTTATACCATTCATTGTATTCTGATTCCATTATCCTTCCAACCTTTCTATTATTGCCTTTCCTTATCTTGTTCTTCTAGTTCTTCGAAGCTTACTCCAATTTCTTCTCCTGCATGCATATATGTAGGGAACTCACTTCTTTCTTCTTCTCATTGCGGTAACTCAATCGCACTCTTCTTCCTTCCACCTCTCTCAGACATTCTTCCGCTAACTCCCCTCCCTTTCCCCCCTCAGCTCCCCTTCCACTTCTCACGCCCTCGTTTCTGCTCTGACAATACCTTCACCCCTTCCCCCCCCCTCTCCCCCCATATATCTAGATGCCCGCCAATCCACTCCTAGAGTCCATCTTACATATCGTTCCAGTAACCTTTCTACCTCTTCCTTTTCCTTCCATCCCCATATTCCTGCTCTATATCCTAAAACTGGCCACACTAGGGTATCAAAACACCACATTCTCCTTTTCCCATCTTTCTTAATCTTCTTTTTCCTATTGTCCATACCTGCTTTATTAATCCTGCCTTTTTTCCATTATTTCTTTAACTTGTGCCCTATGATCTTCATTCGCTTGCTAGGTGTAACCCAAATATCTAAACTCTTTTACTTCTTCTATCTCCACTCCCTCCCATCTTCCAGTTCATACTTTTTTCCTTACCTCTCCTTTTCTAAACCCCATTATCTTCGTCTTTCCTACATTCAATAGCAATTTCTCTCCATCTCAGTATCTCTTCAACCCTGTAATCAGCCCCGCCATTCCCTCTTTATCCTCCGCCATCATTACTAGATGATCTGCGTATGCCAGTGTATATATCTTCACTTCCCCTACCTTAAATCCTCCCCATCCTTTTCTGCTCATTGCTTTTTCCAAGTCCGAGATCAAGATATTAAATAATACTAGGCTCAGAGAACACCCTTGCCTTACTCCTCTCATCAACCAGAAACTTTCGCCTACTTGATCAACTACTTGCACGCTGCTTTTTATCCCACGAAATATTTCTGAAACTCTCTTTATTAGACCTTCTCTTATACCTTTTTTTACCATAGCCTTTTCTACCTCTCCCCCGTCCAAAGAATCAAACGCCGCTTTCGGGTTTACGAACATGGCTACCATTCCTCCTTTCTCCATTTTATTGCTCCTATTTACTATATAATTTACAGTGCATATGTTGTCCAGCACCCTCATTTCTTTCCTAAACCCCGTCTGATTTGGTGGCAGTATCTCTTTTTCCTCAAATTCTTTCTCTAATCTCTCCGATAATACCGTTACATACACCTTGCATAAGGTTTTCATAAGCGTCACTTCCCTATAATCCTTGGCCTCCTCTCCTTTTCCTTTTTTCAACATCGGTTCCACTACCCCTTCTTTCCATATCTCTGGCCAACCATCTCCTCTCCATATTCTATTGCACATTATCCATGCCCATTCCTTCAGTTCCTTCCCCCATGATTCCATACTGCATTTGTAATTTCATCCATACCTGGAGCTTTCCTCTCTTCCATTATTTCTAAAACGTTAATTACTTTTCTTTTCATGTCCTCTTCCTCATCTCTTTACCTTCCCTCTCTTCCACCCTTCCTCAATTTACGTTCTACCCCTGCTAGCAGATCCATGAAGTGCTTTCTCCATTCTACTATCTCTATATCCTGGTTTACCCTCTTCCTTCCTTTTCACTCTTCATTTACTACTTTCCAAACCTCTTCTTCTGTACTATCCTTCTCCGCCTCCTATTCAAACCTCCTCTTTTTTTAATACTCATCTCCGTATATTTCTTCTTCTTCCTTCTATATTCCTTTCCACAACTTTTTCCTTTCCTCCATCTCCTTAGATTCTTTCTCACTTCCTTCTTTTTCTCTTTTTATTCCTTATCCTATCCATTACCGTTCTCTCCCCCACTAACCTCCTCCTCCTATTAACCGATCCCCTCTTCCTGTTTTTCTTACCTTTATTTCGTCCTTGTCCGTATTTTTGATACTTTTATTACTCTCTAACGTCAGCATTAGTGGAAAGTGTTTAGAATCTATATGGTCGCCTACCTCTAGCTTCTTGACATTTTCTGTTACCTCGTCGTCTACTATCACAAAGTCAATGACCGTTCCATTTTTACCTCCCAAACGTGTATATTCAACTTCCTCGTCTCCCTCTATATTTTCATTTATGATAAACCATCATATTTCCTCTAAGCACTTTAACAATTCCTTCCCTTCCCCATTAAGTATCTTTTCTTTGGAATTTCCCCTTCGCTCTTATCCTCATTCTCTTCCTCCTTTATCTCCTGTTCTTGCATTAAAATCTCCTCCTATTGCAAGCCTTATCCCTTCTCCATTTTCTTCCATCAGCTCTTTCATCTCTATAGATTTCTACGCCATATCTCCGTTCACATACGCTCCCACTATCTTCCATCTTTCTCGTCCCATCTTTACCTCGTCTACCAGTAATCCTTCAATTCCCTCCTTCATTACCCTTATATCCTTCACTGCTAGATATTCCTTCCTTATTTCCATCAGTCTTCCTTCCATAGCTCTGCCTTTCTATTCATACTTCTTGCATGTTTTATCTGCCAACTGTAACCTTTCGATAACCTTCCCCTTACTCTTTACCATCCTTTTTCATCTAGCCAGGTTTCCATCATCACTGCCACCTCCCACTGTTCTAAATTTCTCATAAATTCTCTTTATTTTCTCTCTGATCCGGCTTTATAACAGTAAAATATTTTCCACTTATACCTTCCTTCCCTCCCTTTTTCTTTTTTCCCCACTGTTTCTTATTCCCTTCCTTTATACTCCTTCCGCTTCCAGTCCCCCGATACCGTACTTTTTACAAACTTTTCTGCCTCCTCATCCCAATCCTACCACATATTTTGTATTTTTATTTTCCCATACTTTACCCACGTTTTCTTCCCATTCCTCTTATCCTCTTCTGCTATATTCCTTGACTTATACTGCATGCTCCTTCGTTCCCGTGTCCAATTATCTTCTATTCTCTGTTCACATCCATATAATTGCCTGTTCTTCAACATAACCTCCCTCTCATCTTTTATATTCTTCAATTCTACCAGCGCCATCTTGTCCCTTCTTCCATCATCCCTTCCTATACTTTTGTTCTTCTCCTACCAGTACCCTCGCATCGATTCTTTCTAGCACTTCTTGTACACCTTCCTTCAAATTTTTCCCCTCCAATTTTATACTCCTTGCCTTCCTCTCGTTCTTCTAACCAAACGAACTTCAGTATTATATTCACACAAATCAGTCTCAATCATAAAAAATACCAAAAACCTACCTCTCCACTTTCTCATACCATTTACCCTCTCAGTTACAAACCTCCTGACCACAATTTTTACACACACCTCAATTTTGACCAATATCCAACCAAAAACTTCTAACCAAACGTGCACTGTGTATGTTAATATTCACGCGGAAAATGGAAGTCCGAAAGCTTGACTTTCGACGTCTATGAATCGCTTTGAGAGAAACCAATGCCAGGTCTATTGACTTTTATTCGATACGTCATCACTTTTCTTACCTTGTGACCCGTAACTTTTCATGAAATCCATGAATTCCCGCGAATTTTATATACTACCGCTAATTCAATAAATTTCTACTAATTCAATAATTTTCCAAAAATTTCATAAATGACCACAAATTTCATAAATTACCAGAAATTTTGAAAGTTACCATCAATTCCATAAATTTCCCATGAATCTCATAAGTTTCCGAAAATTCCTATGAATATACTAAATTTATTTGAATTTAATTAATTATAAAGAATATCATAAACAATCAAGAATTAAATCAGTTTTAATCTGATTAGACAACCATCATTCTCAAATATTCGTACATTCATGTTAACATATCGATCACTGATATTTTCGAATGGCCAGGGGTCACTTCATTCTTTAAAAAATAACTTTACGTACCCTCCTTTGATGATCCGGTAGCTCCATTGAAGTGCCAGCACTGAAGCGAAAGAGATAGAGGAACAAAAGTACGGGTGTGAAAGAGACAGTTCGAAGGAATAGCTATCCTTGTCTCGCCATAGAGAGCGAGCACAGGTGCGAAAGGGACGGATTAAATTTCCCATGCGGAAATTATCCTTCTATTTATTTAATTCGAACATATTGCGATGAGCAAGTTAATTTTTTGGTCGTTGCAAATGCTGCGTTCAATCCATATAAGCAAATGAAAAACGCGTTTCGGTCATTAGTACAGTCAATCTGTCACAAAAAAGGCCGTTTTTGGACACAACTACCATAAAGCTCTTTTTTGATGGAGTCGCTGGGAGAAAATTCGGAAACCTTAACCTGAAATATGCGGGATCGATCAAGGGCAGGTTTTTGAGAAAACTCAAAAAATTTTTGGATTTGATGTATCTCGGAAATTAGAGGTTTTCGGTAAAATTTGTCAGGACAAAAAATTTTGGGGGAATGTTTTCTACAACTTTCCTTACTGCATGGACGAAGCATTTTATCTTTTCACCTATCCAAGATTCTATAAAATAATCAACACTCACACGTATTTTCCATGTCGCAGGCTTAACAACAATTATTAGCACATATTTGTACAGCTCGTTTGATAAAAAATTTTAAAAACATTCTTAAATTACGTTCATTACTGAAGTCAGCATAGTCTTGGGAAAAAATTGATGATAATAAATACTAATTCATAATAATAATTCATCATAATTAGGAATAGTTTGAAACTACAACTTACAAAAAAATTATCTATCCAGTCTGAAGTAATGATTTATGATGTACCCACACTATCGTCGCCCTCGTCGGAAACAATGGGTAATCTACGATGACAGGTTTGTCACGCTCTAACTCGTGAACGGTTAGTCCGACAAGAAAAATTTTCATACAAATTTTGTTGGCATTTTTTGAACAAACAACACTTAAATTGACAATTTTGCCATTTTATTTTTTTTCCTGCGCCAGAAAGCGATAAAACCCTTTCTTGGTACTTTAGCGCCATCTGTTAATTGCAATTTCCATCGCAGCATGTCGACACAATAAGGAAGGTTGTAGAAAATATTGCTTTCAACATTTTTCGTCTTCACAAATTTTTCCAAAAACCTACCCTTTCCGAAATATATCAGATCCAAAAACTTTTTGAGTTTTCTCAAATACCCACCCCTGAACGATCCGGCATTTTTCAGGTAAGGCTTTTTGAATGCTTTTCTAGCGATTTCCGCAAAAAAATATTTTATGGTATTTTTTCCACAAGATTTGGCCGATTGACTGTTCTTAATCTGAGTGGTCATTGGTGCTCGTCATCGCTCGTTTCTCTCACCTTTGGACAATTACTACTGGCCAGGGGTTTTCGATTTTTTTTAGAAAAAAGATGAGTTCCTATGCAAATTTTTTGGAGCACTAAAGGAGCGACGTTTTTTTCCAAGACTTTTTTCATATCGTGCGTTATCTCGCTTGGAATCTTCATTCTCGGTTGCATTTTCAATTTTGAAAATGCCATAATTCTGAAAATTTTTCTTTGAAGAAAGAAGTGATGTAGTTAAATCTTTTGACTCTCTAGGTCCTCCGATGAACTGTACGTAGGCTCATCAAATCTTGAAAAGAAAATGTATCTCGAATTTTGAAAGTTTTCCAACTTTTTGAGTTTCATTAAAAATGCAGGCTTACGAACTTGACTTATTATTTCTGACACTGAAATGCAATCAGGAACGAATCAAAGATATAGTCTTACCAGAATATCACTTCAGAGATAGTGGAAATAGAGTTGAATGACATGGGCGGAAAATAAGAGAACACGTTTTTATTAATATACTGGACTAACTGGTTTATTTTCTTTATATCAAGTTGTAATATTTCATCTTATGCTGGTTTTGAGAGTACCAAAAAGGCATACGACACGCAAGTATCACTTTCTCATCAAAAAACTCGAAACATTGAATTCTCAATGCAATTTTAGTTTCTCATAACATGTTCAGCCGTCTTCGCATCACAGGAGAAATTTTATTTTTTCATAATAATCACATGTACATATTCTTTTATTATTTATATGCATCTTGATCCTGCTGCGTACCCTCAACCGTCTGCAGCCGGATTTCAGTATCAGTGCTTGCATGAGCTTGGATGTTCGGTCAAATGAAAGTAAAACTGCAGAAAGCCTTCCTCGAGCTCAGCCATATCTCGAGAGTCCAGTTTTACGTAGTTATTTAATCATACACTGCTACTGCTGCTATCAGTACGAAGGAAATTTTTTGTCTGTAGGCTACGCATTTTTAGGAATTCTCTTGCTTCCTCCCTTTCCTTTTGCTGGGCTTCCAAAGGTGAATCACTCAGCATAACTATAATGTCAGCAAATAGATAAGCATGTTCATTATTCCTCCTGTAGACTTTCCCGTCGTTCAAATCTTTTACAACAGGTTGACCTTCCTCATCGGTAAATAAAATGATTTTACCATCCTGCCCTAGATATCCTTCAGTAAAGTGACCTGCTGCTATTACTTGCAAGGTACGACAGACGGGGTATATTCTGCTGGTACTTGGATTGAAATGAAGGCCTCCGGCGTCCTCTTTTCTAAGTGTAAATACTCTCAAATGTCCCTTTGTATGAGGAACATATGCCATGTCGATTTCTTCTATTGCAGATTCAACTAAAACAACGAAAGAATGTTCATTTTTTAAAATAATCTTTTTGTTATGCATTATATAATATTATACAAAGTATGTAAGTTACGGGAGTGACTACTGGTAGAGAGAAAAAATTTCTCATTCATGGCAATTTTATATTTCCTAAGTTCTATAGTTCTACCCTCAAATTTGCTGAAAGTAGAGATTGATTTCAAATAACTCTGACAGTTTTTATTATTCAAGCACAATAGAAAAACCACCTCTCATCTGTTCGAATTTAAAATTACATTGTACAGTGTACTCTGTGAAACTGAATTCACGTTTCGACAATTCAGAAAAATGTAATAGTCTCATCTGAAAAATGAGTGTCAAGCAGTTCCCTAAACGAGTTGAATTCAATTTCACGGATATTGAAATCATAAAATTTATTGTTGAGCAACTCAAACTTCTACTCACTGATGCAACTAATATGATATACGATGCTTATAAAAATATTGTAATTTTTACGTCATTAACGAAAATTCTTAACACATTTACGATCATTTCCATAAAACCTCCTGACAATAAGACATTAAAAAAGAAGAGGTAATTTGATATTACTATCAATCAATCCTCAATCAATCAACAATCAATTATCAATCAATCATGAATCATGAATCATGATTCATAAATCATGAATCATCAATCATCAATCATCAATCATCAATCATGAATCATAAATCATGAATCATCAATCATCAACCATCAAGCATCAATCTTCCATCATCAATAATCAATCATCAATCATCAATCATCGGTCATCAATCATCAATCATCAATCATCAATTATCAATCATCAATCATCATTCATCAATCATCAATCATCAATCATCCATCATCAATCATCGGTAATCAGTCATCAGTCAGCAGTCGTCAGTCATAAGTCATAAGTCATCAGCCGTCAGTCATAAGTCATAAGTCATAAGTCATAAGTCATAAGTCATAAGTCAT
>WSXT02092121.1:0-11689 GCA_011762715.2 Neuroterus valhalla
ATACAAAGATCTCAAAGAACACCTACAACGACAACATCAAGGATATTCGGTTAAATTAATTGTACTTATCATCGGTGGTATTGGAGGTGCGACGCCTTCACTGGTTAGCAACCTTAAAGCTATTCCCGTGTGCCAAAAATATGCCGTGGCACTCGCCGGATGGATGAAAAGAGCAGTCATTCTTGGGTCACTCCGTGTGCTTAAGACACACGAAGGTTTCACCGGCCCATCGTTGTGGTTTTGTCGCGGATGTGGTCACTCATCTCACGGTCGTAAGACGTGTCCGTAGGTGTATTCAACCGCGGTTCAACTGGGAGCTGGTGCCATTCTCTTGAGTGACGGTTCTCCCAGGCGGACCCTGCGGTGGTCGTAAGACCAATGTTTTATTTTATATATATACATACATACATAAAGGGTGATCCTGAACTCATCATACTTCTTATATGTACAACTTCCCTGTGCAAAAATGAACAAAAAAATATAGTTCAAAAATTTTGTGAGAATAATAGTGTTCAAACTATTGAGGGTTGTAGATCACCAATAGAGGCGCTCGCTTTCCTCTCTTGAGCATAAGCATCCTGTGCGAACTCTGCAACACAATTCACTTAAATACTGTGAAGAGAGTCGTGCTAATAAAATCAGAGACAGACGATTGCAGAGCAGCCTACAATTCTCGAGACATATCACCCTTGTTTGTTTAGTAGTTTCCACGATTTGGATGAGAAGCAAGGATACTAGTTTTAGAAAACTTTGATTGATAACGTTGGTCACGATTATTCAATACAGAAAAAGTCATACACCTTTATACCCCGCAGAAGTTCTGTCACATAACTCGTAACAAAACTAACAACCAACTGAACATTCGTGCGTCCAGGTTAACAGTCTCGCTTACACAAACTTTTTAGCAAAATTTAAATAACAAAACAACTTTTTTGAAAATGAAGGCAGATACTTGATTCCTTGCGGAATTTTCGTTACATTAGTTACCATTAAACCAACAACAAACTTAACATTCGTGATTCTAGGGTCACATTGTTTCTAACGAACTTATTAGCAGAATTAAAATTACAATACACGATCAATTTAAAGAAAATATGTATACCAAAGCTCGCCATCTAATCGGAACGTTACTCATTGCATTTTCTAATAAAAATACTCTTCTCCAAAAAAGAGGCGTTGGAGTTGAAGGTCGAAATAAGACGCATTTGGTCTTTCCTGAGCGAAAAACTGCCCAAAAACCTTTAAGACACAAAGTATGATCAGGCCGCCGGAAAGGACTCTTTACTTCTGATCACTCAATGATGAGAACTTGAGCTTCAAAGGTTTTTTTTTAAAGTTTCCGATAAAGAAATAGAAGTGTCCCAATTTGACGACGAATCCTTATGTATTTTTAGAAAGGTTTGACTTCGACAATAAACTCTGATATATTCTTCTGAATTAAACAATTGTCAAAAATGTAAGAAATCATTTACAACTTTTATGATTTTTCAAGAAAATTCACTTCTCTCGTTAGCATGATTGGATTTTTAGTTTCAAAAGCTGTTGGGGTGGTTCTTCCATCAAAGAATAAAATCAGCAAGAATAAGCCATGACGACAAACACTAATCAATTTTCAAAAATTAAGCAAATCACTTCACCCGATGTTTACAAAATACTCTATCATATCCAGTCACATCATTTAAATCTTCCCTTAGTCATGAATTATATATAGATTTGAGGAGGAAATTTTTATTTACTATGGAGATTTCCTTGTGGGATCCTTCGAATCGCTCTGCTCTTCTGTTTCCCTTACGTTTTATCCTTTCACGTTACAATTTAATCTTTTGTTCGTAGAGAATGTCTGTTAGCACATCAGGGAGCCCTAGACATTTTCCCCAAACTTGTGTTGTTTTCTTGTTGCGAAGGATTTCTATGGATGTAAATTCCTCAGTTTCGTAATGAGTCTTATTTAACAGGCCTTTACCACTTTTTCCCATTTTCACCAAAAGTAATGCTTATCATCCATAAGATATCTGAAGAATTAGGATGGTTTTGACCGGTGAATGCAATAAAAATTATCTGATTTCGAAAAAGTGCTTGACGAATCAAGGGGTTGAATTTTTATGTTGGAAGAATTATTTTGTTATTTTAATATCGCTCATAAATCCGTGAGGGAGACTGCTTCCCTCAGTTAACAAATATTCAGTTTGTTGTTAATTTTGTTACAAGTTATTTAACAGAAACTCTGCGAGGTATGATAGTGTGTGACTTTTGCTGTATTGATTAATTTTGACTAACGTAATCAATCAAAGTTTTCCAAATCTAGTATCCTTGTTCCTTTTTCAAATCGGAAAAAACACAAGACAAATGAGGGTGACATATTTTGAGAATTTAAAATTGTTCTGGAATTGTCTGTCTCTGATTTGATTGTCACGACTCTCTTTACTGTATTGAAGCAACAATATTTTTTTGTTCAGTTATGCACAAGGAATTTTAACATACAAGGAATATGATGAGTTCAGCATCCTGTATATGGCAGATCTATAATATAATTATATAGTGATCTATAAGGCCGTGCCTATTTTTCCGGATTTGATGTAAAAACAATCCTTAGGATGTAAAAGAAGAAGCTAGTCGTTTGGAAATTCAAGACGGAAAGGCATACATTTCCCCGAACTAATAGATAATGACAAAATCGTACAATGTGATATAAGGCTTTTAAAAAAAAGTATGAATTTTTTTTTGCAGATATCAGCCAGACTACTGTTTTGCATCTGCAATGTCGGTTGACATATCGTAACATCTGGCTATGAGGATCAATATCATAATCAGGAGCGTCTTAGAATGAGCATATGCCTGTACTGTAACAAATGGAAATTTTTTCTCTTCAGCCGGAGACGAAATTTTGTTTCTATCATCGCACAAGATAAAAGATACTTCTTGCATGGAAGAGTATGAAAAGTGAAAGGAACAAAGTGGATGTTTCTGAAAAATAGTGTTCTGGCGAGTCTTGGCACTGGAAGAATTCACAGATGTGTAAAATATAATCGTGGTTCTTTCAATGCCATCACTGGCTGGGCGCCTCCTCATCGTTCAAAATTTATAAATGAAAATATTGCTTGCCTCACAATTTTTTAATAAAATTTATTTATTTCACACATTGTAAAGTTATACAATGTACTTACATAGTTGTGAGGTTGATATTCTAACGTAAATAACTACGACGAACCATCCATCCTCACTGCAAACTATAGTATGAAGGAACAGAATTTATAATTAATAGTTCTAAAATAAATTAGTTTTCTGGAAAAGGCGAGGAAAAATAAGCTTCCATTTCCAGTGCCGGAAGAGATAACACGCGATTTGTGAAGTTCTGTCTTTTTTTGGCTGGTGCATAGGTGAGTAAAGAAATCAGGAGTGCAAGTGCTAGTGTGAGTGGAGGGAGAGGTGTGAGTTGTGTGGTAGGATGAAAAACATTAGTTTTTGATAAGAGTGGGTTTGAAGGTTAAGTTATTGGAGGTACAAAACTGGGTGTACTGGTAGGTTTAAGAGTGGTTACGGTGAGAGCTGTTCATAAACGAGTGCATGCACGTACGAAACGGTTGTGAATAGAGCGATAACGGTGATTTTTTGTGTCATTCAGGTGTTCTTTGGAGTTGAGTGATGAGTGACAGGCAAGGGATGGAGGGAGGTTAGTGACAGTGTCGGCGACCTTTCCGAGACGGCAACACCGCCTTGCCAAGAGTCAGGAATGTTCGCGAAGATAGAAGGGCTCATTATTTGTTCTAGGAAAGAAACATGAGAGAGGTTAGAGAAATTCAGGGATGAGATTCGAAGGAGATTTGATGATTTAGAGAAACAATAGAATGGGCTGAAGAAATAGGTAACAGCATTTCGAAGGAAATGAGGAGAATAGCAAGAAAAATGGGGAGTGAAACAAAAAGTTTGGAGCAAATCGGTAGAGATAGAAAAGAGGCAGCGGGAGAGTGAAAGAAAAGTGAGAACAGAAATAAATGTACTAGAGGGAAGGATGAAGAAAATGGAATTAAGAATAGAACGAGAAGAGGCAGGTGGAGGGGGTAGCGGAAAAGCGGAGGGATGTGAGGCAAGTAGGAGTGCGGTGAATGAAAGGTTGCGATTAGGGCTGAAGGAGGTTGAAAGAAGAATAGAAGGAAAAGAAAGAACAGAGAAAATAAATAATTGAAGGTATAAAAGTGGACAGTCGAAGCGGGGAGATACAAATCAATAATCTTATAAAAGTTATTGTTGAACGAGTTACTCTTAAAGAGATTAAAAAATCAGAAGGGAAGGAGTACGGGAAAGAATGCATGTTTTTAGTGAAAGTAGGTAGAGAAGAGTAGCGGTATGAGATTTTGGGTAAGAAGAAATTTTCGAAGGGAAGGAAAGGAAGAATTGAAGAAGATTTGACGTGGTTGGAGAGAAAAAGAAAGTGGCTAATCAGGCAGAAGACCTGGTATGAGAGAAAAAAGGTAGCAAAGAGGACTTGAAAGGAAGGAAAAAATGGAAAACGAAATACCTAAAAATAGCGTTTTAGGATGTATCAGGGATAAAATAACAAGGATAGAGGATTTTGGGGGAAGTACATAAGTGGGATCTGATAATCATGAGTGAAACTTGAGTAGATGAGAAGGATTGGAAATTCATGCATGAAACTATTACGATAAGGATATATAGGTAAGATCCAATTAGCGGGAGAATATCACGTAAATGAACGAGGAATGGGTGGTATGGTGTCAGGGGTAAAAGAGAAAATAATGGTTAAGAAAGATAATAATACGAAAGAAAATGACGGAACAATGGTAAAAAGAATTGAAGTAGGAAAGGAGAGTGTCACAGTGGTATGCGCATACAGGAGAAGAGGTGAAGAGAAAAGATAAAGCGTGAAAAAGAGATGGACACAAAATAAAGAGGCGGGGTTGGTGCTAATAGGGAAAGACTTGAATGTTTGGACTAGGAAACAAGGCGGAGAGGTGTGAGACGAAGAAAAGGAAATCTGAATGAGAAATCCGAAACACGGAGAGTCGGATATTGAGGGCAGGAGGCTTCCAAACTGCTGGGAGAGACTGGACGGTTTACTTGTAGCGGCATTATTAAGGAAGATGAAAAAAGGGAAATAAAGTTTATAAGTGAAGGGTATACCGTAATGGAATACATACTGACAGAAGGAAGCATAAGAAATATGATGGTTAGAATGGAAGTAGGTAACGAGATAGGTTCCGAGCACTTCCCGGCAATAGTGACTTTGAAATGTAGAGGACCTAGGCATGGCAGGGGGGAGAAAAAAGGAGGGAACGCAAGAAAGTTAAACATAGGAAGTTGATAAGTTTAGAGAATTTAGGGAAAATGGAAAATCGGGAGGTATGGAGTATGGAAGAGGGAGGAGAAGACACGTTGCTACAAAAACTCAAAAGATTGATTGAGAAGGTAAGGGAGGAGGTAAGAACGACATAAGATGGAGAGGAGAGAAGGAGAGGATGGTAAGGTGATGAATGTAAGGAAAGCAAGGACGGGCTGCAGGAAAGTTCAGAAAAATGAAGGAAAGAGGAATAAGAGAAAAAAGTTAATAGCAGGAAACGAGCGCACGGAAGGATGTTAAGCGAAAAAAGACAGGAGGAGAAAGTAAGATACATGGAAGAAATCGAGAAAGCGGTAAGGGAAGGGAGGTAATGGAAAGTTATAAACAGGGAAAGAGGGAAAAGGAAGGGTATAAATGAGGAAATCGGAATGGACGAATTGACGGAATATTTCAATTCTTTGCTAGAGGGCGTGGAAGATGGGGTATATGTCGAAGGGAGAAAGGCGGTAACGGTAGATGAGGACCAGGGGCATGAGATTAGTCGGGAAGAGATAAATGACGCAACCATAGAACTGAAAAGAAACAAAGCAACAGGTGAAGATGTCTAGGAGAATGAAGCACTGAAATATGGCGGTATAGGGGTGAAAGAAGATATGCGGAAGATTTGCAATAAGATCTGGAGAGGCGAAGGGTGGCCCGAAGAATGGAAGACAGGGCTGGTAGAACCGTTGATTAAGAAAGGAGAAGGAAATAATGTAGAGGATTATAAGGGTATCACGCTCATGTCAGTAGGACATAACATTTCTGCGGAAGTACTTAGGAAGAAGCTGAAAAGACAAGTAGAAGAAGAGGGAAGTATACCGCATAACCGAACCGTCTTCAGAAAAGGTATGGAAACCATATAGATAATATATATGTGCTCAATTATTTGGTAAATAGAAACTTGGGTTGGAAAAGAGGGAAAGTTGTTGCATTGTTCGTGAATTTCAGAGCAGCTTTTGATTCCGTGAACAGAAAAGTTCTCTGGAAGGCCATGAAAGAAAAAGGAATAGATGGCGGTTTGATAGAAAGGATAAGAGAGACATTTGTGGAAACGAAGATAAGGGTGAAGATAGGAGAAAATAGGAGAGGAATTCTGGGCAGGACAAGGAATAAGGCAAGGGCGTCTATTAAATCCTCCACTATTTAGTGGAGTACTACGATGTAGTGCTAGTGGCGGATGACAAAAGAGATATGAACCTGATGGTGAGAGCGCTCGAAGAGTATGTAAGGGAAAGGGACGTAAGGGTAAATGTGAGTAAGACTAAGATCATGCGTTTCACGAATAGAAGATGTAGGGTAGAGTATGAATGGAAAATAAATAAAGTTGTGGTGGAGTTACTGGAGGAGTTCTGCTACCTAGGTTTCTCGTTTGAAGCAGGAGGAGGAAACGAATTACAGTTGAAGAAGAGAATGGAATATACGAGAAAAGTGATAGGACAAATGTAGGGAACAGGAAAGAGAAGGTTCAAGAACGACTGGAGGATGAGGGTTTGGATGTTCGGTATGTTAGTTTGGTAGAGCTATGAGGTTGGAAGAAATGCATGAGTGTGGAAGGTGTGTAAAAAAGATTTCTGAGATGGGTCATGTAGCTGAGCTGGAGTCCTCCAGGTTATATGCTGAAAAAGGAAATAGGAAGAGCGAAAATTTTGATTAGGCAACTAACAAGATTTTGAAATTTCGGAGAGAAGCTGAGAGGGGCAAAGGGCAGCAAGATCGCACAAAAGTGTGCACGGACGATCTGTGAAAGAGAGGGGAGGGGTAATGTGGAGCGTTCGAAGTGTGCAAAAGAGAGATACGATCGAAGGCTTGAGCATGGGATTCGAGATACGGGTAGAGAATGGTAGGGGTTAGAAGAAGAGATAATGGCTAGGCAGAGAGAGGATAGATGGGGAAAAATCTCAGGGTCAAGATATAACAGCTGGTAGATGTTAGTAAAGAACAAGGGAGAACCGGAATGTCTGAGAATGATCAAGAAAGAGAAAAAATGGAATAGAGTGGTGAGATTTAGAATAGGAGAGGGTGTGAGAGCATACAGATACTAGATGACTGGAGAGGAGAATTTGTGTATCGTTTGTGGAAATGGGCAAGAATCATGGTTGCATGTGTTAGAGAGATCTGAAGGTGACGGAGGAGAAGGAGAGATTATGCAAGAGAGAACGAAGCGGATTTTGAATGGGGATGGGTAGGACGAGGAAGGGATGGAGAAACTGAGGTAGTTTGGGGGAGAAAGCTAACCACACTGGCTAGAGCCAAAAAATCACTCCCAAAGAAGGAAACAACAGAATTAGGGTTGCGGAATCGTGCTACAATCTGTAGATTAAAAGTGGTGGAAGGAAACGGGAGCCCAAGGCACAGTCGAAAGCGTCTACGAATAAGGATAGTATGTAAGAAGAAAGAAAAAATGTATGACATAAATGTTGGTGAATATCAACAACTGCCTAAGAGTGAGAGTAGGTGTTCTCATGCGATCATCTGCCATCATGCCATATATGGAATATTCTTTCATGTTCAAAAATTGAGGTTTCGTACATAGCATTCTTAACTGAAATATTGCTATAGTTTGAGATCCTATCCAAGTATTTCTCAGTATTTTATTGATAAAATCTTTGAAGTATTCAACACGCAACAAGCATATGTGATAGCAGGTCTGATTCTCTTTTTGTATATTAAGAGTTTGTATTTTATATTCAATTTAGAGTTCTGCTTCAACACTGGATATAAGGTTACTTGGTTTTTTTTCTACAAAAATATTTAATTAATCCATTTGCAGTGTTTTGCAAGCTAATAATTGTCGTCTTCTATTCACATTTTTAGTACCAGGTATATTATTAAGTTTTACGATGAATAATTGAGAATCACAAACCTAGTCTTAAAGTTCTCCATTGATGGAATTTTTACCAAAGAGTTCAACATTCTTCATTCTTACAAACATATTACTATTCCTTATGCAAGAGCTTATGATAACTGTCAGGTAAGGAGAAAACCCATATTGTACGAGTGTGTGGATCAATCCGTTGATCTTACCTGTATCGCAAGCATTTTCAACAATGCTTTTTTTTTTAAATTTTCGCTGTTCTAGATACTTTTTCATTGTGGCCTTGCGAGCAAAGAATGTAATTTGACGTGGTACCAGAAGAAAACAAATTTACCAGCTCGAAAGTTTTCTTCGTTTCTGACGTGAATTTAATTACCTTTGACAAGTGTAGGCAATTTAACATTATTTTTCACGAAGGCTTTTCTTAGCTCTCAAAAATGAGTAATTAGTAGGTTTTGATTTTATAGTAATGTGAAGGTTTGATACTTCTTGGAATTTAAAATGGTTTTGCACGAGAGGGATAGACCTGCTAAAAATTTCGAATTCCAGAATCAATCCGAACTCATCCGAAATCGATCAGATTCAAGAATTTTTTCCGAAACCTTTCCGATCTAATCCGAAAGCTATATGAAACGAATCAGAAATTTGTCTGCCTGAGTCCGAAGTTTGTCCGGACAATAAAGTTCAACTCCGAAAATAGTCCGGCTCCATCCGAAATGAGACCGGCATTCAGAACCTGGAATTATTTTCGCCAGAGTGGAAACGAGAAGGGGTCCGGTTAAATCCGAAATCTGTCCGTTCGAGAATAGAGACTCCGAAATTAGTGCGGCTCCATCCGGAATCGTTTCGGAATTCAGAACTTGAGATTATTTTTGTTGAAGTGAAAACGGAAAGTGGTCCGATTAAATACGAAATCTGTCTGGTCAAAAACATCGAGAAGAGAATCAGTTCGGCTCCATCCGAAATTGGTCTGGAATTGAGAACCTGAGATTATTTTTTTTGAAGGGAAAACGGAAAGTGGTCCGATTTAATCCGAAATCTGTCTGGTCAAAAACATTGGCTCTGGAAATAGTCTGGCTCTATCCGAAATCGGTCCGGAATTCAGAGCCTGAGATTATTTTTGGTAAAGTAAAAATGGAAAGTGTTCCGATTAAATCCGAAATATGTCTGGTGGAAAACATCGAATCCGGAAATAGTCCAGCTCTATCCGATATCGGTCCAAAATTCGGAACCTGAGATTATTTTTGTTAAAGTTAAAGTAGAAAGTTAATAATCCAAAATTCAAGACAAAGTCTCAAATTTTTCCTTTCTTTGAACGTTTATTTTTTGAGGAAATTTTCTCGTAAATTGAGAAAATGAAAATTATTTTGATCATACGTTTAATATATATGTATTTGTCACACAATTGCTACAGACCGACGTTTCCACCCATCTTTGGGTCTTTTTCAAGGTACAAACGATACGACAAGGTACGACGATGTTTTAATCCGAATCTTTCAAATTTTTTCATTTGTACCTTGAAAAAGACCCGAAGATGGGTGGAAACGTCGGTCTGTAGCAATTGTTTGCCAAATACATATATATTGAACGTATGACCAAAATAATTTTCATTTTCTCAATTTACGAGAAAATTTCCTCAAAAAGTAGAAAGTTGTCCGATTCAATCCGAAATCTGTCCGTTCAAAAACTTTGACTCCAAAAATAGTCTGGCTCTATCTGAAATCAGTTCGGAATCCATAACTTGAAGTTATTTTTGTTAAAGTCAAAAACGGGAAGTGATCCGAATAAATCCGAAATCGGTACTTTCAAAAACATCGACTCAGTAAATAGTCGGGTCCTATCCGAATTCAATGCGCGGCTTTGTGTTGTAATTGATGATGGAATTGATGATTGGAATAAAAAAACCTAAAGATATTTTTGAATTTCATTCAATCCTAGTTTTGCCCGTATTAAAATAGAATATTTCCCCATGTTTACTCTTCATTTTGAATTTTCCTAAGTCAAGTTATTAAGCATTACACTGTTTCTCACAATTACAAAACTTTTACGTTCAGTATATAAGGAATCTTCAAACCCCTTATCTCAGCGTGGTTGCGTGCGATGGATATGTTTGCGTACTATGTATAATAGATAAAGTTTGTGTTAGGAAGCAGAGCTCACATAGTTGAAACGCCGCCACGATGCCGCTCGAGGGGAATCTTCCCCCGCCAGTCGCCACTCATCGGCCGCCGAGATGCGCTCCGGAAACTCCCGAACGAGCGGGAATCGGATGCTTATTGGTCGTGTAGATAGCCGAATAGCAGCCGCGGAAAGTTCAAATTTCAAAATATTGAAATTCGAATGAGATACATCATTTTCAACCAAGAAAAATGACATTTCTAAGATGAAAGGTAAATTTCCCATCCAAGAGGACAAATATTAAGAAAAAATGGTTTCATTTTCTATTTGAAAATTTGATTTTAACGAAATAATTGAATTTCCAGATAAATATTCAAACTTTTCACAAGAAATATATATATTCTTTTTTGGGGAAGTAGATTAATTGTTAATCCGATATTTTAATCTTCAATCAACCGAGATGAATTTTCAAACGAACGAAAATTAGTAACATTACTATTATTAGTAGTATTCATTATTAATATTCTAAACAGGAAAGAAAGATGAATTTTCAATCGAAAGAAACGATTTTTCCACCAAACAGTTACATTTTTTATAGACAAATATGACAAATCAAATAGATAATGTTCTTGGATGAAAATTCTTGTTTCTGGAATATTCACCTCTTTCGATGAAAATTTGTCTGTTTTTGTTGAAAATTCATCTTGCTTCGTTTAATAAAAGCTTCATTTTTGGAAATCCAACTCAAGACAAAATTCGCCTTTGAATAAATATTAATTTTTATTGGTTGCTGCTGGTTGTTTGTTGTTTATTTGGTTGCAAATGCATCTTTGCAGGTTAAAATTCGACTATTAAGTAAGGAATACAACTATTTTATTAGAAATTCATCTGATTTTTTGGATGTTTATTTTTTTCGAATTCATATATTTGGTTTGTCATATTGTTTCATCGGAAATTCGTCCTTTTCGATTGGAAATTTATCCTTCTTGACTGCAAGAAACTCTTTCTTTCAAAATTTAACTGTCTTCTAAAAATACTCGCTTTCTTGCTTCAAAGTTTAACTTTATTGTTGAAAATGCAACTATTTTCAATAATAATAATAATTATTATTATCATATTTTCTTTTCAATCTGGTGGAGTATCCATCTATGCAGGCAGTATATTTAATTCTTGGGTTGGAAATTCAACTATTTCCTTGAAAGCATATCTGATTCGTAAAAAGTTTAATTATTTTGTTGGAAATTCAACTACTTTGTTACAGTCATTTTTTTCAATTTAACTGTTTTGTTGAAAATTGTTCCTTTTGGATTGAAAATATATCTCTTATTGAGACGAATCACGTCAAGTGGGCACCCCAATTTCCAGCCCAAGCAAATGTTGTAAAATGATTATATCAATCGAATCTTCACACTATCAGT
>WSXT02092132.1:0-11689 GCA_011762715.2 Neuroterus valhalla
CAGATCTTACGAAATCTTACGTGGGTGGGGCGGGGGGGTCATTGAAAATCTTACGTAGTACTAAAAAAATATCTGTAATTATCCAAAATTTCATGCATAAAAAATATTTTTAGATAAAATGGATATTATAAATTAGTTGATATAGAAGAAAACTCAAGAAGTAATTTCGAAGCATAACTTTTTCATCATTTTCAAGCTCCAGCGGCATAAATATATGAGGAAAAGTAATCAGAAGCTATCGCGGGGTTTTTTAATAAATCGACACTATTGTTACTGACGATACTTTCGAACGAAGGATCGATAGCAGTGTTGCGTGTTTTATTTGTTTCGGCAAACAGCTGAGTGTTAATTGTCGTGCTCGATACTTGCGATTGATGAAGGATGAAATAAAAATTTGGTGAACAAGCGTTTTCGACCATTTTAGTTTTTGGACAATAGAAAAATTTATAACACGTCGGGCTATCTTTACTCACTACTTTTCGATGCTTAGGTAGAATGCTATCGTTTTGTATGGAAATCATTTTAATATTTTCATCAAATATTACTGTTATTTTATAATAACCGCATAGACTAAAAATGTAGTATATATATCATCATCGAAATATAAGGGAAGTAAGTATTTTCATAGAAAAATTTTATCATTCAAATTCATTTTTTACGTAATTAACTTTTGCAAACTTCTGAAATTTCTTCAGAAATATACAATCATGTTGTGAATTGGAAAATTTTAGGTTTTTGAAAAATGATCGGATTATTAGATTATTAAATTTCTTGTTCAGGTAATTAAGTCTTACAAACTTTTGACGTTTCAGCAATAATGTGTTAACATGTTTTTAATTGGTAAATTTTCGCCTTCTTACTGGATGATCAGATAGTTTTTCCCTATTACCCGGAAAATACACGGTAATTTACAAAGTTTTTGATCTTACGTAAGATTTCAGGGAGAGGTTGACCGAATCTTACGAAATCTTACACAGGGGGAGGGGGGTTCAAAAATGGACAAGAAACGTCTTACGTAATTCAAGTACGGCCCCTTTCTTCATTTAGAATTAAGAAGAGGGAACTTTAAAATCCCGACGAATTTTGGATAGGAGAAACGATTTTGCAAAACCCCTCTCTTCTAAATCCGAATTATAATTAGTTTGAAAAATTCGCGTTCCATGTATAAAATTCCCTGTTCTAAGTGAAATTATACTTCTTCACTGAAACTCCCAACTCTTAAATAAAAACTATAATCATTTTCTGAAATTCCCTGTCCCAAGTCAGATAAATAAGGAAAAGCAAATAAAACGTGATGAACACACTTTTTTGAAAAAATGAAGATAATTATTCTTTCTAAAGGTTTGGAGAATCATCAATTCGATTATTAAATTTGACTCAGCTAAAAAAATCTCACAGAGCAACAAATTTGCAAAACGCTTTTCTTATAATGAAAAAAGAAGAAATTCTACCTCTCATGACGTATAGATATATTTAAATATTTTCAGCATCAAATTGAAGGAGCGTTACATTCTTTAAATCAAATAATAAGATATCTTACTAATTCATAGAAAGAAAGCGGTCATTTCTCGTGTTTTTTTGGGTAAAATTTTTAATAGTCTAGGTCGAGTCAAGTAAATTCCCGGTTTTTAACTAAATTCCGGTTCATTTCCCGGTTTTTTCCTGGTCAATAAAATTCCTGGTTTCCCGGTCAAGTCGCCACCCTGGTTGGATGGTTCCAATAAGCTCCAGTTTTTCTTTAAATTGTTACTTATTTCGAGTTACTTTTAGTTTCAATGTTTTATGGGACCAACTTAGTGTAACGGTAACTATTTACTCTTTTCCAAATGTAACTGTACCATTTTTTTGTAAGATTTGCCTAACACTATTAAAGCTATTGAACATTATATACTGGAAAGTATTTGAGGGAATATATAGACGTACCGCTTATTGCCGAATCCATGCTGATTATATCCAACCACCTGTGAATAATATAGGTTTTTAAATCATGGAATAACCCAGTGGATTTGAATAATGAGAGACAATAAATAACATAACATAGATATAGAAAAATGAATGGTTACACGTGGAAATATGAATGAAGATTGCATACGTAATTTAACTACTTGTATCAGCGCGTGATTAAACATAGAAATGATATTATTACCATATTCAGTCAAATTACTACGTAGGCTACGTAGCACGTTGGAAACATTTCGGGTCACAAACGTAGCAAGTTTACATTAACCTTTGAATTGATTGGTTTATTGTGAAAATACACGACACTTTTATCTTACAATCAGATGGTAAAGTAATAATTTGCAATGATGTAAAAAAGCATTCCATTGGGTAAAATAACAAACGAAATGTTTAAATCATGAAAACTTGAGTGTCGCAAACAGCAAATCTGACCGACTAAATAAAACCATGAAATAAAGTATTTTTTCCCTGATTTACCACGAGAATATTCAAAAATACATCTTTTCTTCCAGTTTCATACAGTAAAAACTGGCTTGAAAGTTATCTTTCAACAGGTGAAAATTTTGCACTTTTTAGGTTATACATTTTCAAAGAGAATTTCAATGCAAGCGGGTTGTGAATTCATATGACAATGATCAAATTACAAAAAAAATAGTGGATTTACTACGTTAAAGGTGACCTGAAAAGTTCCCAACATCGCACGCAGTAACATAGCATCGACTTTGTTTACAGTCTACAATTGTATGCAAAGTAAATTTGAGGTTAGGGACTTGTGAAAAGAATGTTGAAACTACTGAGTCATATTTCGTTCTGAAAATTTAAAATAAATCAGGAGGATTGGGAAGCTGATAGGCAGAAAGTTGAATGTACATACCTGTGCAGAAAATCATTTAACATTTACCACAAAGTATTTTCCTTTTTGTTCTTGATATCATTCAGATTCATTTCAAGAACTCCATTAGTTCAAGTTTTCTAGCTCCATTAGTGTTTATAGCGCATAAGAATGAGTACTGATACTGATTTTTCAAAAAATTCTTGAATCTCAACTATTACGTACTGACAATCTCCGGCGTCCACGTGCACGTGTTTTGTAGTTCTGAGAATCGATTCCTGTTTCGCGTTTCAAAATTTAAAAAATTATGAATTATAAACATCTTTGCGCTTGCGTTGAGGCAGGGTGCTCATTGGACGCAGCATTACATAGTTTTTAAGTTGGGTAAGGAAAATCCAATATGTCTGCACACTGAGTGCTGAGCAATCTTGAATATTCCAATTACATGGAGGATAAAACTATATTTTTTATCAATCTTGGAGGAAATTATTTGTCCTATTACAATATTATTTTTCAATGCAAATTTAGTTCTATTATGAGTTTTGTTTCGATTTCCCGTTTTGATTTGCGTGCCAATTGTGACCAATGAGTGCACTGCCCTAGCATTGGGATAACCCGGATGACGATAACCTATGCGATAACCGGATAACCATAACCGGGATTGTTAAAATTTGAGTGTTTTCTTCGTTTTTCTGTGTACAATAACAAATAAAAATCTTTGATAATGAATATATTCAAAGCGCACGAGGTATTGGGAAGATTATACGCATCGGTAAACCTGTCAAAAACACAAAAGGTAATTAACCTATAAGTTTGTCCGTTTTCCCTTTATAGGTTAACTCTCAGAAAACCGTCTTATATAATTAAAAAAAATTGTTTAGAAACTGATATATAATTTTGTATGATTCACAGAACAAAGATCTTTATTTCATATTTATAAAATTCCTAATTCCATGTGTTGTCACTTGTAAATAATGAAAAATTGAAACCTCGATGAAAATGCCTCATATGCATTTCAATGTTATTGAATTATTTTGATTAAAAATATAAACTCTTTTTCATACTTATCCAAAGCCTCTAGAGCTTATGACTTCATTACAATTTAGTAAATAAGAGATTTTATTAAATTTGCAACTTTTCATAGAGATTTTGTTTTGTTTCTAATTTCTTATAAGCTGATGATGTCCTTTGCTTTTGTCTATAGTTTCATGTAATTTGAACAGAAGAAATATAAATTCCAATTCTCTGATTTTACTATCCGATTTTATAATTTTCTGTAGAAATAAAGATTAGTCGATATCATTCTTATTCTCAAGCCAAGGGTGATATAAATTTTTGCGAATTGTGGCTACTTCATTGTTTTTTTCTATGTTTTATGATGGATAATCATGTGCTCTTGTTTTAGGTATTAATTATTTGCTTTACTGGTGGAACATTATTACTCGGCAGTTTGGCACAGTTTTTGAAGAGGAGAAGACGACATCCTTTACCATCTTCACGTAGAAGCATCAGAGATGCTCGGCAAAGGTTCATGAACTCAAAAGCTTCAAACTTTGGTAATTTGATCCTCTTCCGAATTATACCAATGTCAGGATTGCTGTAAGACCTAGAAAAGTCCTGCAGTTTTAAAAAGTACCGGAAAACCTGGAAGTCATGGAATTTCGGAAATATTACTGAATTTTTTATTTGCACACTCTTGAAAGTCTCAATGATTAGCCAAGAACTTCAGGAAAGGTTACATTTGTTAATTAATACGAATTCGTTTTTCTACTTATAGAAAAAATATGATTTTGATTCTCTACTTTTCAAGAATCTTATGATAATACTAGTGAGAGCAAGCAGAACCAATTTTGGAAATACAGGACCACCGAACTTCAAGAAAAAGGACAAATTAGGACATAGGCATTGACAAAATGAGAAGAAAATATAGCTAAAAATTTAATTCTACTTGTCCCAATAGCAGTTAATCTCAGTGTCACCTTCCATATTAAACGTATCTCGAATCGCTTCAAATTATAGATTTGAATTTTCAACCAAACAAGCTAAATACTCAATAAGAATAATTGTAATAGTTGATATAACAACTAAAAAAGTTTTTAATTTTATATAAAAAATAGTAAAATTCATCCACGAAAGATGAACTTGAGAATGAAAGTTAAAACTTTAACAACAACAAAAAATTGATTTCTAACCAAATAGTTATATTTTCAACCGAAACAAATTAAATTTCTACCATAAAAGATTAATTTCTAACCTGGAGTGGTGAATTTTCAAGAAAATGGACGAATCCATCAAAGAGATGAATCTCTGAATAAAGTAAATTTTATCCAAATAGTCGAATTTTGAACTAAGAAAAATAAATTTATAACCAAGAGGTAAATAATTTGATTTTCAGTTTGACGAAATCAATTTTTATTAAAAAAAGAACGATAGCCTACATAAAAAATTTGAAAGTACAATAATCTTCAACTGAATAGTTTAATTTCCATTACTAAAATAGAGTAATTAAATGTTCAGCGAAAACGAAACGAACTAATTGCCTACTAAAATTTTTGACGAGAGCTGTTTTTCAAGTGGCTATTTCAACCAAAAAGGACGAATTCTCTACAAAATAGTTCAAGTTCAACCAGAAACAAAACTTCTACCAACTCATTGAATTTTTAGCCCTTGAACCACGAATTTTTGTACAAAAGAGCTAAACCTTCAACCCGAAATGACTTATTCGCTAACAAAAAGGATGACTGTAACGAAATTTTCTGGAATTTTTAAACAAATAATTGAAGTTTTAAAAAAAAAAACTTTTTTCAACCAAACTACTACTTCACTTTCAGTGTATTGTATTTATATATTATTGTGTGTATAAATTCGTAATTTTTAAAGAAAAAATGAAGAAAAAAAACTACAACTAGCTGTTACAACTCGTGCATTTCCGTTATTTTTTAAAGAAATTGATTATTTTCTTTAGAAAGCTATAAGGAATTATGAAAAACTAAACCTTTATAATGTGGTTGTAGATTTTACAATTTTTCGGATGTTTGCGGAAATTGTTATTTCTTTGAGACCAAAATATAAAAAAAAAAAACTACATTATTTTTTTCGAACGCATATGGGCGTCAAATTTTATACAGAAGGTGACATATTGCTCGTAAATCATTAAAGAAATTCATAATTTTCTGAAAAAAATATGAATAATTAAGATTGCGTTCTTTTGTTGTCGATTTTCACAAATTTTGTTCAAAATTTTATGTTTTTCATGTATAATCAGAAGCTTTTCTAATTATTGATTGAAAAATTCCGTTTTCCGTAGAAAGATGTAGTTAGTCGAGAAGATTCCTTTCGCTAGAGTCCGCATTGATTATTAATTTCACAACAAATTGTTTGTTAATTAGTTTGCGGTGAGGACAATGTGTTGGAATTGAATTGACTGGATTTCTTTCAGAAGTAGACCTTGAAAACTTAAAAAAGTCTGGATTCTGTAACCGGACTTCTTCAGCAACCCTGAATGCAGTCTATCATATGTTTGAAACAGAATATTAATTAATTTATCCATATGTTTACAGATGCAGTTTCTCAAGTTTCGTGGGCGAGAAGAAGTGAAGCGAGTACTCGGAGTCACATCAGTGATAGAGCATCGCTTGTTTCCTCGATACCAGGTGGACCAGATGGAGATGTCAGACTCACTCCACAACAGTATGGCGTTCTTGGTGAGTAATTCATAAATAGTTGACAAATACAGGTTTTAATTAAAAACTGACGTTTTTCCAAAGAGATTTATAATAGTCGATTTTTAAATTTATGCTTTATTACACTTCTGTGTTACCAAATTAGTGAAGAAAGATGTCACGTAAATTTTTTAGAAAAAAGATAAATTAACAAAAAATGAATTCATAGTTTAATTTCAAGTCAGAAAACAAATTTTTTAACAAAGAAAAAAAAAACAATTTTGAACAAATATTAGAATTTTCAACCGAAGAGATTAATTTTTAGCTAAAATAAAAATAACAGCAGGAGAAGAAAAGTGAATTTTCGATGGAGGAGTTCAACTTTTAAATAAGTAGTTAGATTTGTAACCAAAAATGCGATTTTTCAACAAAATATTTAAAGTTTCAAGTAGAATGACGAATCTTTAACCAAAAAAGGGAATTTTCATCAAAAGAGTTCGAGTTTAAACCCGAAAAAGCAGATTGTCAATGAAACTGTTGAATTTTTAATAAAAGAGATTATACTCCTACTGAATGATTTGAAAGAAAAATAAATTTTGAACGCAAAAATAAACAAGTTTTCAACAAAAAAGTATAATTTTCGCATTTAAATTTCTCAACCAAAATTATGAATATTCAGCAGAAAAGGTGAATTTACAACAAAAGAATTTAATTTTCAAACAAGGAGATGAATTCGCCACCAGAGAGTAGAATTTTCGACGAGAATGATGAATCTTTGAATAAACAAAAATCAATGATGAAATTAATTTATGCCCAATTTAATTCAAATTAGTTGATTAGTAGATCAACTACAGGCAATAAGTTGATTTTGCAATCAAAAAGTTGAATTTCTAACCTAGTAGGTTTATTCTGTACCAAAAAGGGTGAATTCTCAACAAAATATTTAGAATTCTAATCTATTTTGATTGAGGATTTTACTATTTCGTTGAAATTTCCTTCTTTATTGTATGTATTCAACTGTTTTTAATTTGAAATTAAATTCTTTGCTCTTAAATTATCGATCATTTTGTTAGATGATTATGCTGTTCTTACAAATACAAATTTTTTTCCAAAAATTTAACTTTTTTGGTTGCGGATACAACTCTGTTGATGGAATTATTATTAATATTATTTTTTTGTTTGAAAAGTAAACTCTCTGGTAGAGATAATCACTATTTAGCTTGAAATTCACTTTTTTTTAGAAATTTCGTCTATTTGTCTGGAAAATTCCTCAATTTCCAGAAATTTTATCTTTCTTGATTAAAAATGCAACTGTTTGATCGGAAATTCCTGCATTGTTAAAATTTATTTGTGTTTTTAGTTGATATGATTTGCTTTCAAAATTATTAATTGATGTTTAAAATATTTCTTATTGCGCACCACCAACAACTAAATGCAAACTAGATTTTCTCATGAAGTATTTATATTTTGGAACCATTTCCAGGTTGAAAATGCAACTGTTTGGTTGGAAATTGCCAGCTCTGTTGAAAATTCATTTTTGTTCTTAGATGATATAATTTTTTAATAAAATTATTACATGTTGATTGGTTAGAATATTTTTCATTGCGCACCACTAACAGTTAAACACAAAGTAGATGTGCTTGTGAAATATTCAAAATTTTGAATCGTAGAACCACCAATTTGAACATTTTTTCATCAAAATCAATTGTCTAACACAGAATTGTAATAAAGAAGGAATCGAGGAATCTGTTGTTGTAATTCTCTCTGGTATTTATTTTGAGAGTATTCGAAAACAAAAAATTTCAAGTTTCGCCCCACTATGGGGCGCCATGAAGTCGAGGCGAGAACCAATGTAATTGAATTTAATGAATTCAAGTGTTTATGTGTTGATTTTTCCGAATGAATAATGGAATTTCAGATTTTTAATATCATTCAGAGGGGGAATATAATAGTACAATAGAGCGCCATTTTACCAAAGCCGACCTCGAGCAGAGTTTTTATTATTTGAAAAATAGATTGTAATAGGAAACTAGAAGTACAAATGAATGAAAAAATGTAAGAGGATAATTCGTAAAGTTTGGTTAGGATTTAAATTATTTTGTATTTACAAGATAATGTACAAATAACAAGGCTTAAACTGTACTGAAGAAACATGAAATGAGCTCCTTTCTGTTTGAAAAAGCAAAGAGTGCTATTGTAATATTTATTTTCGTCTTTGTATTTATATATTACAGAGTTGTAGAGATGCTTTGGGTACATTTTGTGAACAATATAAATATCTCCTTCGCTAAAGCTGCAAAGTGAATTAGCTTTTCTTCTTGTTCAGAGGTAGTTTTCACATTTTCATTGCTATTGGTTACTGAAAAAAAAATTCGTTCTTATTGATGAGAAGAAACGAATTGTCTTAAGCATGATCGAATAATTAATTCGCATACCTAAAATGATATGAAAAATATTTAGAAACCTTACTTCTATTTATACGTCCGTCATCCTTTACCTCACAAGATATCATAAATTTGATCAGCTCAACTTTTTATACAAGCTAAACGTTGATATAAAGCAGCAATGTCTTTCCGTAAGGCATCACGTAGTTTATGATAAAGTGCTAATCATGGAATGTATTCTTACTTTTCCATAAACTTAATATAAATTAATTTCAACGCAATATAAACTCCTGCTGCTCTCGAGGAAGTAAAAAACTCAATACATATCTGTAAGAGTGAAACATAATAGGAATTACAAACTTCAATTCTACAATCTGTGTAAAAACGATAAATCATTAAATAATTATACAGCAACAATATAATACACCTATCAAGACTCTTCAGTCATGTTGTATATACATATCAGTGCCTTCAGTTATCGACAATATCTCAAAAATATCATACCGTATTAATTTTTTTTCATTCTTTTCTCCTTTTCGCTAATTTCTGAAGTAACATGCCGAAAAGCATCAATCTTTAACGCCTTGATGAAATCTTTTTGAGCTATCAAAATCATTAGCGCCGACACTGGTACTCTAGAAATTCACAAGCTCTAAAGCTCTACAGCTTACATGCTATTCTTACAAACCTTACAAACTTCTAAAATTATACTGCATTCTCAAAAATATAGCATAGCTATAATAGTTGACGATTCTTTCATATTTTTCTTCGGCGTTCGCTCGTCTCCGCCAAACGGAACACAATGCATTGCTCTCTCGTCAAAAGAAGCAATACCTGAAATAGTTGTAGCTTTTGTGCTTTTAGGCTCCCTTTAAGGAAGGCATTTACAGGGTATATATTGGTTCTCAAGGAATCTTTTCTAGATGAGAGGACTTTTGAGTTACAAGACAATCGACGAAGGCATAGTACAGCCAAATCGTAGGTAGTACAAGACGGAATGTAACGATTACTCTCTTATTGTTAACAACCTCGTGGACTTTTTATCTTGACTGCGATCGCTTGTACTTAATACTTTGTGAGACTAGCTCATTGTCATTTATAGATCTGTCATCTGACTACACTAAGTGTACAACATATATACTTTTTTTAATATCAAGGGTTTTTTTTTTATCTGAAAGGCAAGCATATGTTGGTACCAAGGCCAATCTGGTACCCAGTAACATAGCCAAAGAGTTTGTCATCTGAATTGCACCCGTTATAGATGGAAGGTACGCACGGCGACAATTATCATTATATCTTCTATATAGATTCTTTTGGGTTCTCACCGACAATACTCTACGACGCTAGCACTATTATAATTTATGCGTTCTAGTTGGTAAGCCAGATATTGGTTGTTCACGTAATTCTAAGGAAAGCTATCAAGAAAGACACCGAGATGGTTAACAAACTTGGTACAAAAGACTGTCCCGAGGAATTGTCGCCTTCAATTTTGTTTTTTAGCGATAGAGGTCCTCCGTCGTCGTTCTGGATGTTCGATCCATCAGATTTTCTCGGTGGCGTGATCATATTTTCGTCGATTGCTTCCTGGTCAGTACCTTCCATTACTGGAATTTCTTTCATCAAAATAGACTCTGGAGCTCGTGTCGTTGTCGTAGTTGTTGTTGTGGTTGTCGTAGGAGGTGGAATGGTTGTAGGTACTAAACTATTGTTGTACAGGAAGAAAACAGGACTAAATTCTGGCCTAATATCTCTCATCGTTTCTTCTTGCCGAAATCCGCTTATCCTACGATCCTTTGTCGTTTGATCTTCATAAACGGCGACCAGGTTCGCCATGTATGATGTCTCCATGTCTGTGTAATTTGCAACCAGAGTCACGTTCACAGCCGTTCCAGGTTCGAGTAGATATTTTACTCTGTGAGTTTCAAATGGGGAATTAACAATCTTGTTCGTAGAAATGAAATGGTGAATTTTGGAGTATTTTGTTTAATACTTACGTGTAAGCTTCTTCTCGAACTTTCTGCTCGGAAATTCCCCAGACAATATCAGGCAATTTTGTTTTATTCTGAAGTGTTATTGATGTCTTGAGGCCTTTAAGAATAGCATGACCCTGACCCCAGTATTGGGAGTAATTGTATGTATACGTAAATACTTCTGCCAAAGTTCCAGTTTCCGAGCCGGTATTTCTTATTGTTGCTGTTCCCAGTACTTTGGGAGTGCGTTTCTTCTCTCTTATCTTATTGGCATTCAGTCTGACAGAATTTAGTTCGTAGCGAATGGGCTCTGTTTCCACGAGAACTTGACCACGTTCTGCAGATCCTTCTGTCACGTCCTGAAAACATGTACATGTTTGTTAAATACCGCATACTTGATTGCAGTTGCATGATTAGTGGTAATTAGTCTTAATTTAGATTGGAAGGATATTTGAATATTTTTTATTCAAGGGAAAATGAATAGATCTAGTCCAGGGGTGTCCAACGCAAGGCTGGCGCGCTTCTCCTTTCTTTCCTTTCTCCGAGCGCTTCTTTGAGAATTCTCTTCTCGTTTCCCCTTTCCACGTCGCGCTCACCGCATGAACGCTTTTAAGGTGGTAAGAGAGGGGTTTGACGAGTGAAAGTTATTTACACCGTTGCTCACGCGTTGCACACCTCTGATCTAATCATTCCAAGTATAAACCTGAAGTAAAATAAGAAATTGGTTGCGATGAATTTAGTCAGAGACCGCAATAAGGGACCATACTTAATTTACGTGACGGATTTCAGGGCCTCTCAACGACGCCCCACCCCCCCCCCCCCCCCCCCCCCCCCCCCCCCCCCCCCCCCCCCCCCCCCCCCCCGCCCCCCCCCCCCGCCCCC